>JABXJD010003089.1:0-36179 GCA_013375575.1 Percina caprodes
GTTGTACTATTGCAGTTTAAATACTGTTGGGTGGAACAATCAAAAAGCAGCATAAAATTGAATACTGACAATTCAAATACCTGAAATTATATTATAGAATATTTTCTTAGTGTCTTTCTATCACTGGAAACGCTTTAGGTTAGGTCAGAAGAAAATTAAGATTTTGCAGAATGATGAAAGAAAAGACATTGTGTAAATCCGGTCCCCTTATATTAAAGATTACAAGATGTGTGATGATCCAAGTCCAAAATCAATCAGATGTAACAGTGACGTGCTGAAATCAGCCCAGATGTTCAATGATTCTTTTCTACATCTCCAGACACAGTGTCACAATGGAGTCCTCAGTGCAAGCAGCAGCCACACATCACTTTTCTGAATTCTGCTCAACAGAGCCTATCACGTCAAAAGGGCCGATAGTGTCACAGGAGTGGTACATTTGAAAGGCAGAGATTTGTTTTCCATTGTGGCCCTGTGCCACCAATCTGTCTCCTCCATTGTGACAGGATGGGCACTCACTCAGTAAATACGTTTTGAACGAACAATAACTCCCAAACACACTGAGAATAAAAGGAAACTACTCAGGGGATTTACGTAATTATTTGTGTGGACAGGAGGTCTGTTTACACGTGTGTGTGTGTGTGTGTGTGTGTGTGTGTGCGCGCGCATTGTTTCAGGGGAGATTGAAGGCTACTCTATGCTGAGAAAGATGCACTTTGATGATGCTTAAGCTGCTGTTAATACTGCCACTCTTTGTCTAAAAAGCTTAGAGCTTGACTCACCGTCTCACTCACTTTTATTAAGTGTTTTTAGAGGCTTTCTGTAGAATAACTTATTTTGCTTGATTTAAATGGCCTTTTGTGTGTCATTGATTTGAATATATAGCTATGAAGGCTCACAAAGCAATCAGGAAACGAGATTCAACACCCAGCAGCAGTGCCTCAGGCTTGGATGGCGATCCACCGAACTCAGCTGGCAGTATGCAGTAGATGGTGTGAAGGAGGCACGCAATAATTTCCCTGTTGCTGCAACAGTGATTTGAACTGGTTGGTCAGCATGTCTGTCCAGTAATTGGGTAGGGTGGGATAGAGACCCTGAGGGAGATAGTGTCAACTTCCTGTCCTGGAGAGCATCCTTCTTGTCCTAAGAAAATATATAGTATGTAATATAAATATGCGTCTGCACACCAGAATCTCATCAAGGCAGTAAGTAGGACTGGACAATATATCGATATTACATCGATATCAATGTATTGGACTAAATATCGTCTTAGATTTTGTATAATTTTTTTCGTAATATGCCGTAAGTGTTGTGTTGTGCTGGTTTTACAGGCTGCATTACAGTAAAGTGATGTCATTTTCGGAACTTACCGGGCTGTTCTAGCTGTTGCCTTTACTCAGTTAGTCAATATATCCCCATTATTGGGGATTATACAGTATATCTAAAATCTAATTAGTAAAATGATTTGTAAAAGCACCAGTTGTTAACCCTACAATATCTTTCCAATATTGACATTGAGGTATTTGGTCAATAATATTGTGACATCTGATATTCTCCACATCGCCCAGCCCTAGCTGTAAGTACTGTAGAGGACACTTAAGTTGTTGTCAACCAACTTAATTTTTCAAGTTTAGACATAATTAATTTAGGAGGGAAATTATTAGTCTTGAATTTATTTTAAATTTCCAAATGTGTACTCAGCATAATTAAAAGTAAACACTTTTTGCAACCTAATAAAAAACAAATACAGTAGTATTTGGGGGAAATGCACCTATTTGCTTTCTTGTTGTGAGTCAAATTAGAAGATTGATACCACTCTCTCAGACATGAGTGGTAGCATCTTCCCATGTAAGTCTCCTGACAAGAAAAATGTCAGACTACGCTTTAAAATACCAAACTAATTTCACATTTGACAAAGCAGCTTCTTTGCTTCATACCTCTTTTTTGATGCCACAAGAAAGAACATAATATTAATACATAAAAGGTGGTGGATGGGGGTGTGGCCTTGACCAACTGCCACTTTGCTCGTTTGAAAGCAAAGCAGATAAAGGGGAGATAACCGTGCCCCTTGTGAGGTCATAAGGGGAAAGATTCCAGACTGGCCCATCTGAACATCAGAGCTTTCATTTTCTCAAAGGCAGAGCAGGATACCCAGGGCTCGGTTTACACCTATCGCCATTTCTAACCACTGGGGGACCATAGGCAGGCTGGGGGAACTCACACTGTATTAATGTTAAAAAAAAACCTCATGAAGTGAAATTTTCATGCAATGGGACCTTTTAAGGGAAAACACACCACCACATAGTTTGTATTTTAACGTTGAGCACTACATGTACAAGGCAATGAGATACTCAATATTTCACGTGAGCAAAAAGCAAACAAATACGAAGACTAGGTTAGATCCTTGTGTTTTCAGCGGTGCTATATTCCTCTCTCTGTTGAAGAAACACACACACACACACACACACACACACACAGTCTCACATATGGTCTCACACACACCTGTCGGAGAGCAGTGTTTACCCACAGCGTGATCTCCCTGAAGGAGTGTCTTTTTCTTGGTAATTGGACCTGACCGTCAGCTGTCTGTGTAGCTGCTCGTGACAGTTTGGTTTTTTTTCTGCATTCTGCTTGGTTGCTGTCTTGCACATTATATGACTCAGTCTCACACTCATTTGATGGGTTCATCTTATTAGTTCATCTAAATTCATCCTGTTTGCTTAGTGTTGTCTTTGATATCTTGTTTTAACTATTGCTGCACTTCTATGTTTTCTTATCGAGGTCATTTAAACATTTGTCTTCATTATTGAAAGTCTGAAGGACGATGACCCATTTAAATTCACATCCCTTACTCATTTTTCCTGAAACCAGACATGGGTCAATGACATTTGTTGTAATCTAAGCGGGTGGAATTAAATGCTAATAATATCAGACAGTCAGCAATCAAAGTGAAATGTTTGAGAAGGAACGGTCCCAAATCTTTACATACTTCACATACTTTGAGATCATTGGCCTAAAATGCATAATCTGATAAAGTAAACCCCACCCTACTATCTCGCCGTCATTAAAAGTTGAGTGCCAATAACTACTTCCTGACCGCGTCTAACTCTGGCTTCTCTGGAAACCCTTCCATAACCACCCACTACTCTTCACTCCCCTCCTCCTCTGACTCATCCTCTTTTCGCTGACCACAAGTTATTCCACAGTGCCTCTTCTGTTTCCACCATCGTCCTGACGCTTGACACCCTCCTGTCCCTCCTTTGTCTCCCCATCGTTTCCTCCTCTTCTCTTCTCTATCCCTCTTACCTTAATCACTACTCAAGTGTTGGACGGGCATATTCTTATCTGCTCAAATGTTTGTTGCTCTGCTCTGTCTACCCAATCTTGTTGTCCACAAATTGGCAAATGTTAGGCTTTTGATTAAAATTACAATTAATTAAAAATAAAAGTAGTATTACATTGCAATGGATAAATGTATTTAATGTTTAAAATAACATACACAAGCAGTGGATCAAAATTGAAAAGGATCTTTAGAACACCTGTAGTCTATATCAATTTAAATGATTTAAAAGGTTTTAGGACTTCTTTTTGGAGCCAATGGAATCATCCCCTGCTGGCCATTTGAAAGAATGCAGGTTTAAGGCACTTCTACATTAGTTTCACTTACAGACCTGTGGGTTGCTGCTTTG
The DNA here is from genome assembly GCA_013375575.1 of Percina caprodes. Lineage (NCBI taxonomy): Eukaryota > Metazoa > Chordata > Actinopteri > Perciformes > Percidae > Percina > Percina caprodes. The sequence goes on from JABXJD010003089.1 coordinate 3,687, forward strand.
TTAGCCTTGAACTCCTTAACCTTAACTTTCAATATGGATCACAACTGTATGTCAAGTAAATGAGATATATATATATATATATATATATATATATATATATATATATATATATATATATATATATATTAACTGACTGTAGCAATGGAGTGCTGTGGAGCAGCTTTTTCTTTTTTTCAAAGTAGAAGTCATACTGAGCAATGGATGCACACTGACATGAATCTTCAGCTGGGTTCGATAGCTGGAGTAGTTTTTCAATGCAGCAGTTCACTGATTGATGTTTGCTGAGGCCACTACTGTGTGTGTGTGTGTGTGTGTGTGTGTGTGTCAGACAGTCTGATTCCCCAAATTCTTCTTTTCCAATAGACTGCCTCCTGTTTTGTCTCTTTGCATATAAACTTCATCTCAAAGTAATGTTTCTTCATTTCCATCCACAGCACATTTGGCAAATCGGCTTCAGTTTGACTGTTTGCATTGACCATTGCTTTTAATGGCATCTATCTATACTTTGCATTTTAAAATGCAACTGTACTGCAGCTTTTGCCACATTTACTTTGAAAACTGGTATTTGTGGTCAACTGGGTTGTTTAAACACCTTAAGTTCATAACATTGGTTCTTTATCTATTAATGACATTCTCATATTATCATTTTATATTCTTCAGTATTTCATGCAGATAAGGATGTGCTATTTTATTCTTCGTGTGTTTTGCAACTGTGTTTAATACGGAAGAGGATTAGGGCCACATGTGAAAAAAAGCATTGATTTATTTTTACTTTTTTTTTTGAAACACATGTTCAATGCATGTTAGTTTAAAGGTTCCGTGGCATGAACATTTCACTTTATGAGGTTTTTTTAACATTAATATGAGTTCCTCCAGCCTGCCTATGGTCCCCCAGTGGCTAGAAATAGCTAGAAACCTTGCCTGTTGTGACCTCATAAAAACACTGCTCTCCAACAGGTGTGTGTGAAACCGTATGTGAGGCTGTGTGTGTGTGCATGTGTGTGCGTGTGTGTGTGTGTGTGTGTGTGTGTGTGTGTGCGTACAGCCATCAAGAGAGTAGAAACTGTGGTTTCATATCTTTGCAATTCTAAATGTATTGATCATGTTCTTTCTGTCTGGCACCAAACTGTTAGCACAATGTCCTCCGACATATAAATGTTATCTTTTAAATCAAGTGATTGTGGTTCAGAGCACAGCACAGGATTGTATTTCTTCAACAGAGAGAGGAATATACCGCCGCTGAAAACACTAGGATCTAACCTAGTCTTTGTATTTCTTTTTGCTCAGTGAAATATTGAGTATCTCCTTGCCTTGTACATGTAGTGTTCAATTTTAAAATGTAATTGGGTGGTGGTGTGTTTTCCATTAAAAGGTCCCATGGCATGAAAATTTGACTTCATGAGTTTTTTTTAACATTAATATGAGTTCCCCAACCTGCCTAGAAATGGCGATAGGTGTAAACCGAGCCCTGGGTATTGTGCTCTGCTTTTGAGAAAATGAAAGCTCACATGGGCCGATCTGGAATCTTGCTCCATATGATGTCATAAGGGGCAAGATTACCTCCCCTTTTTCTGCTTTTCCCGCCCAGAGAATTTAGCCCATGCGAGAGAGAGAGATATCATGGCTTTCAAACGAGCAAAGTGGCAGTTGGTCAAGGCCACATCCCCAGCCTCCCACACAACTCGCCCCCCCTCTCTCCTCCTCTAAAGCTACAGACACAGAAATGGCTCATGCTAAGGAAAGCTCATTGCGGAACTCGCTCTAGTGGCTGTAATTCTGCACCAAGGCTGAATTTTTGGAAAGAGACTTCAGATATGGTATTAGGGGACCACTAAGGTCTATATAAAAGCATCCAAAGAGCACCATGTCATGGGACCTTTAGGTATTATGCGTGGATCAATGTGAATTCTGAGCTTATTGTATTGTTACACCTCTAAAGGCTTGTTAATGGTTTTAAGTAAATTCTAATCCATAACTATTAGCATGACTGTAAAATAAAGCAGATTTTGATGCTCAGACTCAAGCCACACCATATCTGCTGTCTTTAGAATTACCAGAAGTGGTTTGGTTGTTTTGTATGTCCCTGTTAAAGAAATGTTACTGTCTAGAGAAATAATTTCTATTCTGGTAAATGTCCCATCTGACATTATTTACTGTGTATGGGTCAACATGGGTTCTGTGGTGATTTTTACTGCCATCTGGATTGACGTCTGCTGTTTCGCAGAATTAGCAACTGACACATCAATTGGATTACAAGGTACATAACCAGCAGCAGCGTAGAGCTGCATCATTCTGTAGATTAGATTAGATGATTAATGATTATTATGAAAATCTGGGCTTCTGTAGCGAATATAATACAAAGGAGTAAAATAACAATGGACTATACATAGACACAAAAAATTTAATATACAGTCAATTGCAGGTTTATTAGGTCAATTTGGCAAAAAGGAATACAGTCCAGTAGAACCACACTATTGTTAACTCAATGTCGTGTAGAATTTCTATGAGAAAGAGTTCTGTTACATTGTGTGCATAAAAATTGTAAAAATATCAACTTTGTCTGGCAATAACAACACATTCCAGAAGTAGTTGCTGGCCACTGTGTCATTTACTAAACCATAGTCTGCTTTCAAACCAGCTGACAAGTTCAACCTCTCCCCTCCTTCTCCATCCAACATGCCCCCACCCCCCACCCCATCCATCCAGCCTGTCTAGGAATCCCCTTTGATCTGTGGTATGACAGCAGCTGCACTGTGCAGCTTCCCAGAAGCCCATAAGCCAACTGACAAGTGTTCTTTCTCTCTCACCACACACACACACACACACACACACACACACACACACACACTGGTTACAGATCTCAAAGGAATGCTCCAAGTTTCAGGGAGACCAGACTGTTGGTCAGTTTACAGCATAAACTATGAGAACATAAATAACGGTGAAAGTGCATACAAAGCTTTGGATGAATGTGGATTGACATAAAGTTGAAGAACAGCGATGTCAGGGAGATTTATTACCTGTTTATCTTTGTCCATGTCTAGCTTACATTTGGCTCAGGTGGTAGTTTTGGCAATTACTCGTTGCGTTGGTGGTTTGAAGTCTCCTTGAGTAAAATGCTGAACCCCAGAAGTCCCCCCCACCATTCCCCCTAAAATTGCCTACTGAGGAGACATCCTGGTTTTGTCTGTAGTCTGCTCATTGTTAATTAAAAGCTCTGTTTTTAGAACACGTTGTGTGTGTGTGTGTGTGTGTGCACAGAATGCACAGATTTGATTGGCTGAGTAGCATGACGTGAGATGATTTGAAATGTATGCAAGTTGTCTGTGAGTTGCCTGGGCTGCTAAACCAGTGCCATAAAGGCTAAATTAGAAAAGTTCTGTCACAATTTAATAATTTGCAATAAATATCGGTTATAGGTCCAGACTGCCGTCCGCCTTTTAGCAACGTCAGAGGGGATGGAGAGAGGAAGGCAGGTTATGTAGGTCAATTTTCCAACAAAGGGGATGTCATCACCCTTCAAATTGCCTGCTCGATATAAGGCTAACTATTTCTACTCTTTAGTGCAAAATACAATGCTAATCCTTTATTTTCATTTATTCCACAAAGATTTTCATCTTGTGAGACATTTTACTTTTTTTATGGGACTTTAGCTTTGGCCACAGTTTTTAAGCAAGATGGTAATTTCAACCAATTCATAGTTAACAATACTTAACAAACCAACAACTGCAGTATAATTCTTGCAATAGTTATTATTTCAGCCAACAAGATTGATGGCTGGCGGCTAGAACTGAGAACACTGCTTGTGTGTACTACCATGTGAAAACAAGGACACGTATTCAAAACTCAGAATATCAAGTGATAAATCTGTCCCGTTATTGTAAACCGCATGTGAGAATGGAAAGCTTCACAGGCGTAGCAACAGAAACCAAAGGAGGCGGGACTTCAGCATACGTCAGCAAAGTCAGTTGACTCAGGGGGTCAAGTTAACTGTGTTAGATTGTCTATGTTCAGCAAGTCTTCACTAGTTTTTTTTTTTTTAATAGTGTTTAAAAATTAATTGCAGTGAAATCCTGAAGACAGCATCCAGAGTCCTGACATGTCCATGCATCAGCTACATTTTCTACAAACACCACACAACAATGTAGATGATTGCTACGGATATTCTTCAAGAAAGACAACATATCAAAGCCCAAGATAAAATCATACCTACAGCAGTCCATGCCATCTGCTCATAGAAGCAGCGTTCTGATTGGTTAGCTGTATGGGAAGGTGATTATCATTGGGTGATGCGTAGGTCCAAGGACCCAGGACAGCCTACCTCACAACCTCTGTAGGTCGTGTGTGTGTGTGTGTCTGTGGTGAGAGAGAGAAAGAACGTGTGTTTCATCCGTATCAGTAGGTCATTTTCCTGAAAGGGCTGTATTTAGATTAGAAAACACCACTGGACAGTAATCCTGCTTTGATGAACATATGTTTCAATCCCACAGACACACACACACACACACACAAACACATGCACTGTATGCTGTGTGTGCCAAAACATACTACTTGGACAAAAAAAGAACAATGGCAAAGGAAAAGAAGCAAATCATCAAGGCTTTCTCTCTAAGAGACAGAGGTCTCAAATCGCGCACTTCCGTGCACTTACTGACAGTACACTTCGTGCACTACGTACTGTCTTGCATAGTGCGTAAATTTCGACAGAGGAGTGTTGTCTCAAATCGTGCACTGCCATGTGCACTTACCGGAAATGACGTTCACATTTCATCACTTCTTCTTCTGTAGAATTGTGAATTTCAAAGGAGAGCATTCCAGTCTGCTATTGTTTTTTGCGAATAATTCCTGCTTTGTTTTTGATAGCTTAACAAAAATAAATGTGATTTTGTTTTTATTTGCTCCGTGTCACGCCAGGATGACGATTGCGGCGCCGGCGTCATGCCCCCATTAGCTGAAAACGCACACAAACTAACATTATATGCTTGCAACAGTCATGCAACGTGTAATACAAGAGCTAACAAAGTTAAATACTTTTAATATAGTTTTATTTTAAAAATGTGCTTGTAGTTCTGCGGTACAATTAAAGGTTATAATTCGTGGTACAAAAATCATTACCAACTGTAAAATTAACCAAATATACATATACAGGTGGCATATGTTATAAGTATAGCAAAAAGACTCATGTTCAACTTCACATTAGTATTGTTGCTAACATTAGTATTGCTAACTGTTGTTAGCCCCGCCCCTTCCGCTACGTAGCCAAGATGGCGACCGTTGAGTGTGGAAAGTGTCCATCGATCCACACTCAACTTTTTTGGCCGTTTTGAGTGCACCATCCGGGTACTCTAAGTGCACTTCATTTGACCGCACTTCGACAATGTGAACGCACTATGTACTCAAATAGTTAGTATTTAGTACAGAAGTGTGCGATTTGAGACACAGCCAGAGAATGAGGGAAGTATTAAAAGAGAAATGGATAACGAGCATGAGGTGCCACAGGGAGAGCAAGAGATGGGGGGACCATGAGAAGCTGCCAGGACAAGGACCTTTAACACACACACACACACACACACACACACACACAGACACGAGTCTTATAATCCAGGAAATGGTTTAGTGAGTGGGGTTGTTTAGAGGCAGATCAGATGATATCGTGATTCACTGTGTCTGTTCAGAGACTTTCAGTGTGACACTCTTGTGTGTGTCGTGTATCCCTGCGTGCGCGTGTCACCGTCTCATTAGTGAGAGCGGTCAAGCCGGCTCCATTCAGACCTCATTCTGAATCCTCTCCTCTAACCTCACGATGCTCGGAGTACACAAACTCACGCCCACAAATGTTGTACGTTGCCTAACAGAGGGTTATATTTGACACTCTAATCTAATAACCAATATTTACTGGATTTATGGTCCTCCACACATGTGTTTATGCCTTTGTGTGTTTGTGTGCGTGCGTGTGTGTGAGTGTGCACATGATCTTCTTTGTGAAAAGAAAGGCGGATGATGAAACTAAGCTGAAAGTCCAGTGAAGACGGAACAACTGAAGCATGAAAGATGATAGCAAATGAGAGAGAGCATTTCCTGTTTCCACAGTCCAACTTGTAGCTCGGTATTGACTTTTTAATTGTGACCCATTATGTGGTTGATAAAATTAAGCTTAACTTACTCTACTATCATATTTCTACATGCATACCAACTAATTTAAAAAGGAAGTGGTATTGCATGCATTGCATTTCAGTTTTGTTTGTCAGTTGTTATTATAACTGTAGAAAGTATATGTTTGCAGGTCAGAATTGATGGGTTTAATTTAGCATTACGTTTTCATCGTTAAGTCTTCAGCAAAACTCTTGTGCTTTTATCACTGTGTGGTGCAAGGAATAAACTTTTTGAAAAGGTAGTAATTAAACTATTCACGTGCTATTGTCATATACTGTATGTCTGCAGTCTTACTAGAAAAGGTTAATAATGCTTTATGCTTATTTTGCTACACACTCCTGCACTGTGCAAGATAATGATGTATGTCAGACTTACGGACACATAACATTACATGTCATTTTTGTAGCGGACGAGCAGTGTAGTGTGAGAGAACTTGGGATACTTAACGGTGCAAATCCACTTTGGCAACACGACTGAAACGTGGTGTCTCGACGTAATACATCCATGGTTGATGCTCCACGCCCTTGACCGGCAGCTGATAGGACGAGCGCGTCACGTGGGTCTGGCTACTCCAGAATTTCAAAACAACAGGCTTGCTCGGAATACGATCTTGTATTTTACAAAAATAGTTGTAAACATGTTTCTCAAAACATTTGAAGCGAGAAATAGGCTATGCAGTTGCTGAATCTATTTTCATTGACAAACGTCAATTTGAAAGATTTTCGTCTACTTCTATTGGATAGTCACGTCGCGTTCAATGGATTAATTTGCATAAAGTTGGGCATCGGCATTGGGCATTTTTCGCCTTCCCAGGATGCTTTGCAGACACGTTACAGTCGCTTGACGTCACCCATATCTGGTCCTCTAAAGGTTTGTCAATGCATTTTGACATTCTGCTTTTTTTTAATGCTATTGTACAACTTATATTTATCCATCTCAGTAAAATGTAGTTAAAAAAACTCATTCATCAGGTCAAGCGGTAAATTGTTTTCAACCAATATATGAATATTTTGATTTGAATATATAAGGAACTGAATGATATAAAAACCTTAAAAAATAAATAAAAAATGGACTCGCTCTATATTTTGACTCTTCTACCAATTATACTGTGAATCAACATGTCTGCCTGAAGCTCATAACCTGTAGTTTAAGGTGTGAAAGGTGGCCAAAACAGACACAAGAATAGGTTATATCGGCTTAATAAGCTACAGCTGCCAGGACTAGTAAACATGGTTAGTAGAGGCTTAGTGCTTGGTGAGAAAAACCTGTAAATTGACATCTGTAAATCATAAAAAAAACTATTTTCTCTGCTTTATCATGAAGTGCTATCCTCATTCAGTATCAGCTGCAGGTATGCCGTCTGTTCTGAAATACATTACAGTAGTCATGTGAACCGGCTGAGCATTTAAGTATGTTGATTTTAATAAAAGAAAAAAGCCTGTTGTGTTCTCTGCTAATCAGGTTTATGTTAGGAAAGCATGGGGTGACATATAGCAGCTAATTCTTCTTTCTGTGAATCTGAGACATGAGGCTGGAGACAAATACTACACACATTTATGCTGACTGGTAGCAGTGACTGGTCCAGATGGTAGGGAAGCAGAGGGTCTTAGGGGATAATGTGAGGGAGCTGGTGGGGGGGTGGGGCTGTCGACGGGGGCATGAGGGTTATATCTCTCTGATTGGAATGCACAGCTGCACCAGCGCACACACAAATGCAAACGCATACCGTTACACAGCTGAGTATGCAAGGACTGCACAGAAGTTTCTGGAAGTGTAGACTTCTGTGAGACTTCACAGATACAGTATATGTGACTCAGCAGTGGAAGTTTGCTTCCTTTCTGTCTGTCTGCTCATCTTTTTATTTATCACGGTGTCATTTCCATCTCATTTTCTCCTTCCCTCTCCGTCTCCCATTTTACCGTCTCACCTTTATTAGAGCGCCTCTGTTCAGCTCTCAATACACAGACTTATTTACTGTCTTTGTCTCACTTTATGTCTATCTCTCTGCAGGGAGCTCATAATGTGACAGACTGTGCAGACTCCTCTCACAGCAGTGTCAGACACACTCAATGGAGTGTAACGTTGAGCAGAAATACACAGTGATTGGTTTAAAAGACAGATGGTAAATACTGTAAGTCAAAGGAAAACCTAAAGCATGTTACCTGCATATCTTCACCTGTTGTTTAATCACCACTTTTACCTGACATGTACATTTTAGTGTATAAAATTAAGAAAAAGGTCCTGCTACTATTTAGTTTGTCTCATAAATCACCAACAGGAGTACATACATGCACAAAAGGCAAACACAATAACAACCAAACTTGTATTTACTAATCCAGTCCTATACAATAGCCCTGCAATAGTAAACTACCCTGTGAAGCATGATATGTTGAATCTTTGTTGAAATAAGAAATATGGAATTAGTCCTGTGTTAATGTATGAGCATGTACTTTGCAATCTGTATGTCACTGATCTGAAGGTTACCCTGGCACTAGTCTCGCTTTGCCTGACCTGTCTCCTGAACGCTGTGGAATAAGGTCTGGGATAGAAGAAAAAAACTCATAAAATATTGACTCAAGTTAACTGTTCACACAATACAATTACATGAGCTGTTTAAATTAGCTGGATACATGGTTAAACATAATTTGCTCTCACCAGTGTGTCGCCGTGTGTATTTTGTCCGCAGCAATCCCCACCAATCTTTCCCAAAACGTCCCAGTTAGAAAGTAAATGCCGTAAACATATTCTTGTAAACCTTTACAATCATTCCAGATCAGAACCAAGCAGGCCTGCCTCGTCGCACCATCCAAATGTTCTTCAAAACTTGCCATTTTCTGCCTGTAGCTTCCTAGCTCAACCTTTGTTATACACGTGCCAAATGTTAGGCAATTATCCTGACCTTATATCTTAAATCTGAAGATTATTTGCAACAGGTAATTATCTGGATCTCCTTACACGGTAGTTATATTTCAGGCGATGTAATGAAAACCTTTACGGAACCTCCCATTATATATTCTTCTTAGTTGTTTGTGTCCCCTCATTTAACTTTTTATATGGCGAAAACAACATACCTTTTTGTTGTTGTTGTGTTGTGTAATGACAATGGCGTAATTTCCCATTCATAAAATCCCAATATTAAAGTTAGACAGGACAGAATTTTGTAATTGAAGTTGTGACTGAATTTAAATGAATGGGGTTAATATGAGTTGCCCGCTGTTCTCTTATGGCATTGTACACACTGCAGCTATAAGTGTCCCACTATTAGCACCGTGAGACAAAACAAGAAGCTAAGGTCCTCACAGGTCAACTGGGTTCCTAGAAACCAAGACTCGAGTCACGAGTCAAGTTTAAAGTCAAAATTATTTCTTGCACCTATTGCAGAGGGCGTTGGGTCTATGTGTATGAGTGGATCTGTGGTGAGCAGGCTGTCAATCAGCTCCAATCATGCGGTGCATCATATATCGTCAAGTCTCTTTCAGAAGCGGTCTAATTAAGGTTTGGATTTGGGTGGGTTTTCCACAGGTCTTTTTTTAGAGCAGGCCCAAATGTCTGGGCACATGTCACACAGTCCAATTAAAAATAGCTTACTTGACCGAGATTTTGGAATACTCCTCAATTGAGCCACAAATTGTCAGTTATTTTGTTAAAACAAATCGAAATCTGTTGGGTTGTGTTATATTGTGATTTTAGGATTCACATGCATGTCAGTTTGATAACACTGTTATGAATATCTGCATGCATCTGTTCTGAGATTGGAAGTGTTTCACTGTGTTTTCTATGCAGGTATCAGGAGGGTTGTTGCTTTGGATGTGATTGTCCATGTGTATGTTTTATTATGATGTCACGCAGAAGGCTGCCTGATGCTGGTGTACAACACCAGATTATGATCCAGACGCTACTTTTACTACTATGACACATCATCAGCTCGCTCTCCCTGTGTCTGTGTGTTCTCTCTCTCTCTCGACCTCCATCTCACTTTCTCTTTGTATACCTCTCTATTCTCTCTCTCCCCTGTTTTGGTCTCAGCCTCCCAGTCTCTCTCCTAACCGGTTTGAAGTCTACCAGTAGGGGTGGGTGTGTGGGAGAGGACGCCCTGCATCCTGCAGCTCTTTGTATTGAAAATGAGTATTCTATTTTTCAAAAGGCCAGCAGGCAGTCAGCACCTACGTGTGTATATTCTTTTATTTTTATTTTCAAAAGATAAAAGCAGACAGGGTGCAGACACAACAGAATAACACCACAGATGATAAAGCAGCTAGGACTCTGATCCACATGTACATAAAGAAATTGAGGCATGAGATTCCTTAGATTCTTAGCTATTCAAATTCCCAGACAATTTCAACCTACATCATTTATTTATAAGCAAGTTATTCCCAACCAGGCCGGATTGCATAAGAGAGATTGTTTTATTTATTTACTTATGTATTTATTTGACAAGGACAATACAGAAGACGTTAACGTCTTGTGTTGTGTTGTTGTGTAAGCCATTGTTTCAGTTGTGTATTATGACTGATAATACCTAATGATAACATATATAATGGTCACAAGATAAATCTGAGAGAGTCTAGATATTGTTCATGGGGTAGAATAGAAGAAAACAAAAGTTAAGTTACCCAAATTTGTATTTTTCTTTTGGATGTTTCACCCCAAGCAAGCATGTTATCATTCTGAGCAGAAATCTGCGAGATCACAGAAATACCTTTGAAGATGAAACTCTATGCCCTGGAAAAATAATGTTTGGATGTTTCCTTTGAGGTTATTGGAGAGTGTGTGTGTGTGTGTGTGCGTGTGTGTGTGTGTGTGTGTATATGTGTGCGTGTGTATGCATGTGTGTGCGTGTGCATGTGTGTGCGTGCTTGCGCAGACCTCTTTATATTGAGTTGCCTCTGCTGCTAATCTAAATTTAATTTCAAATACCAAGTGCTTCTATAAACCTACAAAATAAAACAGACCCTGGTCTCATACCAGCATTAAAAACAGCAAAGATTTTAGAGTGAAATAAATTTTAATGGAATGGACCTCGTTACCAGGGCAAAGTAAGCTGGGTTGAATAGCCAAATAGAGGAAGTTTTCATATTACCTGTGTGGTATCATGTTTACTCTGTCTTGTCTAGTTAGCAACCAAAGTAGCTTGTTGGAGCGGTGATATGGCTGGCATGTTACCGTTTAGCTGCCCAGTAGTTTGCAACTGAAGTATCCCTTTCAGGTAGTCATTACATCACCAAGCATCCAGCACCAGGAATAGGCAGTAACAACAAAGTGTCCACAATCATCCAAGACTTGCTTAAAGATAACACATTAACATGCAAGTGGATGTAAAGGAGCCAACAGACGATGTGCGTACACAGGCTGTATGCAGATGGAGGCGGATCCAATGCCTCCTAAACACGCACACACACACACACACACACACACACACACACACACACACACACACACACACACACACACACACACACACACACACACACACACACACACACACACACACAGGTTGTCTCACACATATAGTCACAGTATACCCCCATCAGGATTTTCAGCTCTGCTGATAACAATAGGGTTATAAATCTTGTACAAAAATGCATGTATCTGAAATGAAATGGATTAGAATAACTGGTAAATCAATAAAGACTGAAATGTGGTGTCCGCTCAAATTTGGAACCGAATCAATTAGAGACACAAACTCGCAGCACACATTGCAACAGAACTGAATGATTGCAAGTGTCTGGACCAACAAGTAGCTACAAGGTAGAAAGAATCAATACAGCAGGCGAGGTGATTAACCTATTATCAGTTGAGTGGCAAGTTTACAATTTCCCATATTGTGTGTATTCAAAGTGCTGCTCTGCTTTTTTATTTACACACGCACCCAGGTATATTTCACATGCCAAGTTGTATGACTGAGCTGCATGGTTGAGCGCACTCTGTAGCATGAAATCAGATGCAAATAGCAAATGTAGATTTCCTTCTAAAGCTGTTGGTGTGCTGGTGTTTGTGTCATTATGCAACTGCTGCCTCTGTTGCTCTTGTGTTTATGAATGCATGGATATTTTTTCCTCTCCCCTACCATAATTGGATGGTTACTTTGGCATGCAGCTAGAAGGAGGGATAAAAAAAACACACACCATGAAGTCTCTTTTGTCCTTTTCTCTTTCCTTCTAAGCAAGCCACTCACTCTTTCACTTTATGTTTTTTAGTTCGCTTTTCTTAGCTTGATTTCAATAATACATCAAGGTTATGCATAATTCAGCGGCTTCGTGCCATACACTCGTGACATGCACTCCTCCCTACACATGTACAGTATAGAAGTGCCTGTGCGGCTGCAGGGGGAAGCCCTCTGAAGGAAGACTTGCAGGGTCTCCCCCTCCTCACATACGTCAGCAGCAGGGCCTAATGATAAGACTCCAGTCCATAGAGACAGTGGGGAGGGAGAAATATGCTGGTGTGGATGGATAGATACATCCATCCACACCTGCATAGGTATCAGAGGACAAGGTGCCATAGAGCAGGAGAAAAACAACTATATAGATATTGATACTTTACGAAGACGTTACTTTTGAAGACCTATTTGATGTCTGTTGTGTTTCTGCCCAGCATTTCTCAAGAGATTACTTGTCTATCTAACAGTGCAGGCAAAATATAGACATGATTTTCCTTTCAGTTTCTTTCAGTAATTTCTTCTTTGTGTGTTCAGCCATTTTTGCCCTTGCTGCTCACACTACCTTTTACCATTATGTAATGCAATGCACATTCACCGATATTAATGAAACTGAAACCAAACACGACACACCTAAATTGGGTCATTTATCTATATCTAAGATAAAGATTAAGAAAAGGCTAATTCAAGTTACTTCTTCTCCTGTAAGATTGAATGGGTCTAATTGGATGTCTGGTTTTCAAAATGTATATAGCATTTAAAATGAAAACCCATCCCTTTTGTCTGTTTCCAACGGGTTTCCTATTTCCTCTTCTTTTCTTCAAAAATCTCATCAAGTAGGATTATGTAATGGTCGCTGATGAGAAGGAGATGAGAAAAGCAGAAAGAAAAGGCTGGATGATGAAAGCGTAGGAGTGTGGCGGGGAGGAAGGGGGATGATGGGATGGGGGGATGGGGAAGGGGCTGGGACAGTCACAGAATGGAAGGCAAAGATTGCAGGATGACATAGGACTATTGATTATCTGTGGGAAGCATAAACATTACTATTGATTTAGACTGGTGGCAATACGTATTGTATAAATGAATTAAATACAGTGTGAAGAGAGATGCTTTCTTCCCTAGATATAACACTGTCTAAAGTTGCATGCTCAGGAGGGACTTTGTGTAATAAAACCGAAGTGAGTGGACACAGTCAGATACTTTACTTCTCTGAGGCCAAATGGGCTGATGAGAGTTGGTGTGGAGAAAGCTGAGCAACCAGGCTTTCGGGCTTTTGTACACACAGCTGAGAGTGGTGTGAAACTGGAGCCAATAAAGCACAAGCCTCATGGGAGCCATTTTGGGGCCAAGGCTAGGGTAAAGAGGATATGAGCTCCAACTCCATGATGGGAAGGCATGAGGGGGGAGACAGACAGGTGGGAGAGACAGACGGGGGTCGGAGGCCTGTGTGCCGCGGGGCTTGATCTATCTGCTCGCTTTTGCTCACAGCTGAGAATGAATGGACACACACACACACAAATACAACCCCCACACACACACACACAGAAATCATTTAACTCCTGTAATCAGTTCAGCGGGTCCTCATGATGGACATTACTTTCGATAATGTAATGTCCTATTCCACAGACAGATAACGAGAAAGTGTGATTCAGCGCGGCTGGGGGCTCATGTAAACGCCATCTGTATTAATCGCCCCTTTAGGAAGCCCTCGCTTTAGTTTTGTTTGTTTATTTGTTTGTTTATTTGGATCCCCATTAGCTTTAGCATACACTAAAAGCTATTCTTCCTGGGGTCCTACAATCTTTCCTTGACAATACTCATTTCAACACTTCATTACACACACAGACATACATTTAACACTAAAATCAAAAATCATACAGTTAATGCAATTAATACAAATAAAACAAAAGCACTACTCCGAATAGATAAATCTATTTTAAGAAATAGGATAACAAAAGCCCTATACCCAACTAATTTCATATTAAATGTTCAATTCCTTTGAAATAAATATGTTTTAAGTGATTTTTTAAAACCATATTGAGAGTCGTGTTTGATGGTCTTTGGGAGAGAGTTCCATTCACACATTGCTCTGTACCTAACTGAACGTTGAATTGATTTAGTTTTTACTTTAGGTAAAATAAAACTCCCTCCTACTGCATGCCTCGTTCTATAGTGATGTGTAGTAGTACTAAAAGATAATTTTGTAAATAAAGTAAAAGGTGTTTTGTTTGTTATAACATTATATAAGAAAACCATTAACGAATACACAAATCTATTTTTAACTTTAAGCCATGAGAGTTGTTCATGCATTTTATCAACATTTGATCTAAACCCACACGAGAGAGCCACACGTGCAGCTTTATTCTGAATCACTTGTAATTTTTTCATATTAGTTGCCGAAGTGCTGGACCACACTACTGAGCAGTAATCCAGGTGTGAAAAAAACAAAGCTTGAAGGACTAATTTAACTGTTTGTGGTGTGAAGATGTGTGCACACCTTTTAATAACTGACAAGGTGTTGCCCATTTTAGTTACCAACTTCTGAACATGTTTGTCCCAACTCAGTCTATGGTCAATCATAACACCCAAACATTTTGCCTCTTCTCTTTGCGCCACAAAAATTTGGTCAATACTAAGTTTAAGTTTCGGTTTGGAACGTAAAGAAAAATGAGTTCCAACTACTAAACTAATAGTTTTAGATTCATTAAGAATCAATTTATTACTCCTTATCCAGTCCACCACTAACTGTAGCTCTCTGTAGGTCCGTATTTAGATCACCAATATCAGTTCCTGACATATATATAGTAGAATCATCCGCAAACATCGAGATGCTCGCTTTATCTAGTACAGATGGTAAGTCATTTGTAAAGATTGTGTAAAGGAGTGGCCCAAGACAACTTCCCTGAGGCACTCCTTGTTCCACAAGCCTTATTCTTGAACAACTTCCATTAAAGTAAACTAATTGTCTCCTATCAGTCAAATAACTTTCCATCCATAATAATGCTGTTTGTGAAAAACCATAATATTCCAATTTTTTCAACAGTAAATTGTGGTCAATTATATCAAATGCTGCTGTAAAATCAAGCATTACAACACCTATTATTTTCTTTTCGTCGATATCCTTAAACCAGTCATCAATCATCTGAGTCAGGGCAGTAGCTGTTGAGTGTTTTCCTCTGTATGCATGCTGAAAAACTGTAATTAAATTATTATTTAAAAAATAAACCTGAATCTGTTCATAAACAATTCTTTCCATTATTTTACCAAGAATTGGTAATAAGCTTATTGGTCTACTGTTTGATCCAGAGAAAGGCATTTTCTTATTCTTAGGTATTGGCACAACTTTACATATTTTCCATGCTTGCAAACATATATTTTCCATAAAACAGTTATTAATTATGTGTGCAATAATAGGAGCAATGAGTGAAACTATAGGCTTAATCAATTTATATTCGAGATAGTCCACACCAGGTGGTTTATTTTTACAATTCATCAGAAGTAATTCAACCTTTGAGACACTGACACTCTTAAATTGAAAGCTACATATTTTACCTTCCATGATCTTATCTATCAATATTTTTGACAAGTCCGTGTTATGTAGCTGTGTAGTCTTTTTAAGATTATTTACTTTATTTATGAAATAATCATTGAGATAATTTGCTATATCACTTGGTTTAGTAAGAATATCACCTTCATTTTCTAAATAAGCCGGAGTTGATTTATCATTTCCTCTTAATATATTATTCAATGTATTCCATAACTGTTTACTATCATGTTTTATTTCTGTAATTTTCTTATTATAGTACAATTTCTTCTTCTTCCTATTTAAGTTCGTTACACAATTTCTAAGTTTACAATATATTTGCCAATCTGAATTGAAAGTAGATACGATTGCTGCTTGTTTAGCTAAATCTCTTTCTTTCATAAGATCTTTTAATTCTTCATCTAACCACGGGTGTTGACATTTCGAACAGTAAACTTTTTAATTGGTGCATGATTTTCTACAATTGTCATTAAAATTTGATCAAAAAGCTGAAATGCTTTCTCTGGATTCTTTAGTAGAAATACCTCTGACCAGTTAGCATTTCTGACATCATCTTCGTATTGCAATTGATTAAATCTTCTAAAAGACCTTTTCATTATTACTTTTGGACCCAATTTAGGAATTTTTGTTTTCCTTACAATTGCAATAAGGTTATGGTCACTGCAACCAACTGGCACAGATAAACAGTTTGAGCAAAATTCTGGTCTATTTAGAAACATGTGGTCAATACAGGAAGCCGATCGAGTACCATCCCTTTTTATACATATTCTAGTCGGTTTATCAATTACCTGCGATAATCCACATGCCGTCGCTGTGCTCATTAATTTAATTTTCCTAGGGCAGTCAGAGGAATTCCAGTCTATGTTGAAATCACCCATTAAATAAGTCTCAAGATTCATAGTACTAACATGATCCAGCATTTCACATATTTTGTCCAAACACTCACTATTAGCATTTGGAGGTCTATAACAACATCCAATGAGTATCGGCTTCAGATGTTTCAGGCTAACTTTTAGCCAGATTACTTCAATACTAGAATACATTAAGTCTTGCATCACTTTGACAGGTATATGACGTTGAATATAAATAGCAACTCCTCCTCCATATGAATTCCTATCATTCCTAAACATGTTGTATCCATCAATCATCAAAGTTGCGTCATCAAATGTAGAGTCTAAATGGGTTTCAGACACTGCCAATATGTGCAAGTTATTTGGTTGCAGTAAACCTGTTAAGTCACTCAATTTATTCCTGAGACTGCATATATTAATATGGGCAATTTTAAGACCTTTCTTTGGTAGTTTATGTAACATACCAAAATTTAATATCTTTTTTTGGCTTCATACTGTTAGATTCTATATCGGAGTAACAAAATTTACAAAAAACAACTAAATTAATCCACATATATACATTCATAAACATACATTCAAACAAAAAAAATTGTATTGCCACTCTAATTGTCAAGTTGCTGTCTTAAATAAGTAAGCTGAACTCCTTTGAATTCAATTTCCATAATATAACTCTGTAACTCTCAGATTACACTCTAAATATATTGTTGAGTCTTTATCTGGCACAATGTTAACAAATTAGGCAACTATCTACCATCCTTTCTAGCGAATCAATTAAATCAATATAATATACAAAGCAAGGAAATCAGTAATTGTACAATATTATATTCTCCCATTTATGTCCGTATTCTAATTCCCAACTCAAAGCTTTATATCAGGCCAGTTCTTGACTCAGTTCATCATACCTATATCCGATGTACTTCTGGTGCTAGTCCCATCAGATACCTAATTACTAGGCAATGTCGGTCCGATCACTTGGTTGTAGTAAAGTTCTCCTGATTTATTATCTTGGAAGTATTTAGTCTCTCCATTAAATGTTATGATCAGTGTAGCAGGATGAATCAGTCCATGTTTTATTCCTGCCTGATATAATTTCATTCTCAAATCTTTGAACTGCGCTCTTCTCTTGGACACTTCCGCTGTTAAATCCGGAAAGATTTTAACCTTCATCCCTCTAAAATTGAGGACTTTTTCTCGTTTTGCTATTTGTAAAATCGCCTCTTTGGCCGAATACCTCTGCATCCTGACAATCATCGGTCTCGAGCCATGTTTGGTGATAGGCCCCACTCTGTGCGCAATTTCCACTTCGGGTTTACGAGGCAGATTTTTATCTTTAAATACCTCATTGAAGAAGGACTCCATGAATTCAGTAGGTTTTCCTTTTTCCAAATCCTTGTCGAGGCCAAATACTCGGAGGTTAAATCTTCGGCTGTGACTCTCCAGCTTTTCAGATTTTTCTCTCAGCTCTTTGTTTTCTTCCTGGAGAGCTTTACACACGCGCTCCATTTCATTCATTCTGTCGTGCATGCCGGACAGACCCAAATCCACATCTGCCAGTTTATCTTTACACTCCTTCAGTCCAAGTTGTAGTGCATCAAACTGAGGCTGTAATTTATTCATTGCTTCATTTATTTCTTCCTTTATTATTGCGCGGATCAATGCAGCTAATTCAGCTTTATTCACCTGCACAGCGTCACATTCCATTTCGCTTTGAGCTGATCCTCTCCCAGCTGGAACAGGTGAGGTAACTTGCAGTACTTTCCTCCTCGGCATTCAGTAACGCTTCCTCTACTTGCCAGTCCGACTTTTACTTAAATCAGCAGTTCCTAGTCATAAGGATATTTTGAACCTTATTACTTAATTTGTTTTAAAATTCTGGAGTTTATTTGAGGAGTTCAGCGTCCTCGATGTTCAACACGCTCCGTCTCAGCAACCGGACATGTAGTGCTGCATGATGACAATCAAGAAGCAAACTATCCTCTGAATAAACTTAGTTCACTACTTTTGAACCAACCCATGACTGTCTCCATTGTATCTTCTGTTTCAAGACTTCAAACGACTCGTTAATTGGCTTTCAGGGACACGGCTTGGCTGCCAAGGGTCTTGAAGGAGAACATCAACCTTTTGGCAAATTATTATTTTGATCGGCTTAGCCTTGTGCGACAAGAAGGTTGGCAGCAGCCTCACATTTGTGTGCCCAGCATTTATTCGGCTTGTTCCAGCGTAGCTGATGCTATGGAGTGATCTGTGAACTGCACGAGATAGCTTTAGGGCAGTGATGTTCAGTAAAAGGCTTCATTGCTGGCAGTGTGTTTACAACAAATTGTATTGTATCATGTGACATTAATCAAAGAGAACAGTTGCCAAAAGGTTGGTTGGCTGAACCTTAAACATTTTCTCACCCAGCTGAGAGTCTGTCATCCTTGAGATCAGTGTTAAAAATGATTGCAGCTTTTGTTATGTGGGCTTTCAATGTTTGAGCCATGTCCTGTCTTGACAATGTGTTTAAGAAACAGAGTACTGGCAATTCAAATTAGGGAAGATGGATTTGTGTCTGGGGGAGGCCTGTGGTTTCATATCTGAACTGATTTTGCTAACATTGCTACTTTGCCCTTGTTTTTAGTTGTGACAACAGTAATATAGGTCATTGAGCTATGGTTTGCTCGTGCGATGGCAGCAACAACAACTAGAACACCTGCATGGCCTGACTGCTGCATCAAGTTTCCTTTAGCTGGTAAAGCAGAGGTTTCTGATTTCCGGCAAATAAGTTTAATGAATTTAATCATCATTTACTGCACGTTTAACTTAACTTTATTTAAAGGTGCAATGTGTAAAACTGACAGCTAGTGTTTAGAATAGTTACTGCAGTACAAATTAAAAATACAGGTCAGAGTTGTCTCCCCCGTCCCCTCCTCCCCAGACTCGAAGTTCACGGAGGTTGCCAGGCTGAGACCACAGCATCCATAGTCTCACCTCGCCAGACCGTCCTCCAGGCCCGCTGATGGAGCATCCACAACAATGTTGCTAGACGCTTGTCTCACATAGCCAGACCTTACTTCACAGCACAGAGGAGTAGCTAACGTTTGATGCTGCCTATATTGACAGCCATAGAAGCCCATCCTCCGATAACGTTAGCAGGGTTAGCATGGCAGCGTTAGCCAGGACCAGTCGGGATCACTTTACTGGCTGGCTGTTTTTTGTTTGCGAGTAACCAACTCTGATACTCTAGCTATATAATTCAATGTGAGAACACGAATGTTGAAATAGAGTAAAATGCCTGTCCCTTGTAGCCGTGTTAAATTAGCCTGAAGCTAATGCTTATCTGTTAAGGTGGAAATTAGCTAACTCTGCGTCCTCTTAGGCTCTAAGCTGTCTCCATCTCTCAAATACATCTCCAGTATTTAACCAGGGTTTGTTATGTCTCTGGTCACGCAACTGTTAGAAACATGCCAGGGTTTTTTTATGGGTCGGGTAGACTCAATCTCCATTGATCCTGTTCGGTTGTTTGCTGCTTTCATGGCTGTACTAATATTACAGCTGTAGTGTGCTGGGTTTACGTTTTTACAGGTATATCTGGCAACCCGGCCTGGCTGTAAAACTGGGCAGTTGATAAGAACACAAATTCTGTCACGGAACAGAAATTTCCAAAGGAGAAAATACTGGCATTAGCATTGTTGTCAGAAAAGATAGTATTTCAATTTAGCATGTTGCCTTAATATCTAATGACGCATTGGGGTCCTTTTTGGATTCATTACAGTAAATATATTACATATTGGACCTTTAATTTCGTACATTAAAATGAATAATAACTATTGACCCAGTTACCGGGTAATACAAACGACCAAACTAGAGAATACAATAAGTGAGCCACATTTAGGACAACTGGATCAGGAATAGTGTGTAGATTATAACGTTCATATGTATGCACACAAAGATGAAGGGATTACGTCAGATTGTTGGGAGATTGGGTTGCCTAACCCTCACAATGTACAGGGATGGGTGGGTAGCATTATCCAACGTGAAAATATTAACCTTGTAATTAAGTATGTAAGCTTACATTTTTTATTATTATTTATTAATAAATAATTAATACTGTCTGAATCTGTAACTGTATAGGCTTGCATTTGTTCTGTGCAGTGGCTTCTTTTTTTTTTGTTAAAGTTTTACAAAATACAAATTATAACTACACAAACAGTAGTACATATAACAGAAAAAAATAAAATAAAAACAAACTTAACTAATGAACAAAAGTGCAAAATGAGCTAATAAAGTGCATCCAGTGCATAGAGTCCTTCATAATGTTCCAGGGAAGGAGCTGCTTGTGGTCTAAAGTTCTTCTCCTGAGTTCAGCGAGCACCTGTTTACACACATGATCAATGATACACTGATCACCTCGCTTTAGTTTCCAGTAAAATAAAAGCAGCACTGGTCGTTCAAAACCGTTTTATTGGTTTTTCAGTGGCCGTGTGGAAGGCAGGAGTGAGCGATCCCCCAGGAACACATGGATATCTTTCCTGACTGTGTTGCCCTGCCCACACACTCGGTGTGTCTGAATGTAATGCCACGTTTTCTGTTTGTCTTTTTAGCTGATGATATTCTTGTCCTATCAGCTGTCTGATCTAAATGAGCCCCGGGGGACTTGACTCGAGAGGGGAGCTTTTATTCTCCCCATCCAGATATCAATTACCATCAAGTTTCTGGCAGGTTCCTCTTATGGTGTAAATGTCAGCAGGGTCTACCAGCGTGGACCGACAGAAAAGCTGCTCAAGATCCAAATGCACAGCACCAAACTCTACCCCAGCATTAACACCCTGTCTTCTCTCTGTGATTTTTTTGCCACTTTCTCCCTCCATCTCTCTGTTTCCCATTCTCTCACTAAAGCACTCTTCATTAAATATAGTGTATGTATTTATGATCAATCATCCAGGCAGCATGGGGGTTTAAATTGATTGTCAATTTAAATTGCCTACAAAGACGTTGACGCGGCACAGAAGCAGCAGCAGTTGAACTGTGACAAATATGATGTACAAAATACATTATATATTTTATTAAAAATACAACTTTTCAGTTTCCCCTTTATTATTATGTTAACATGAAAGAGAAAGAATACATCGGCTTGGCAAATACTGGGTGCATTTTTCCAGTGTTGGATGTTGTGTGTATGTGTATACAGGAAGATGGCGTGTTCCAAGATGTATGTGTGGTGTGGCCAGACCTTATTTTGCAATGCTGTGGAGATAGGTCTGGCAATGCAAGACTGTCGTCCACTGGCACAGCAGGCTGGCTCCTGAACAAAGATTACAGATCCAGACCAGAGTCCACTAGCCCCAAATCTTGTAAAATATAGTAAAATGATCTGGATCTGATTTCAAAATGGCTCATCTGGCCCCATTAAGCAATTTTAT
Source organism: Percina caprodes (assembly GCA_013375575.1). Taxonomy (NCBI): domain Eukaryota; kingdom Metazoa; phylum Chordata; class Actinopteri; order Perciformes; family Percidae; genus Percina; species Percina caprodes. The sequence continues at coordinate 25,791 of JABXJD010003089.1, forward strand.
GACCTAAGCCAGGTCTGTCACAATAATCTACTAATCTAAACTTTTGTTTTAATTGAATTGATCATTTAAGGAGTCATTTTGAGTGTATTCATTATATCTATTCAGCCCAACAGATATATTATTATCACCATTAACCTCAGGATAAAAAGGGGAACAAAGTATATATATAGTGTGTGTGTGTGTGTGTGTGTGTGTGTGTGTGTGTGTGTGTGTATATCTTTTTTTTTTTTTTTTACTGAAAACAAAAGCATGTTACTACTACATACTCTATTAGAGGAATTTCATAGAATAACTAATACATAATCCAAAATAATACATACAAATGATGATCAATCCTTGTGTTTCTGTCTCTTACACCTTTGGAAGGTATAGGCTAATATATTTTTCATTCTATTTCCATTGTCTACTGCTGACGGTATGATGATGCATGAAACACCGCGGAGCGTGCGCGCCCAGCTTGGCTCTTCATGGCTTTTTCGCGCGCATGTGTGCGTTTCCTGCTGTGCGCTACGTTCCTCTAGCCGGCATCAAGTCACGTGTCAGGACTCCCGGGTCCTGGGCCAAGTTTGTCGGTTTCAGATCAACCACGGAGCATCAGCACACAGAGAGCCACACGGCCCGACCCTCCCGCGCGCATCTCCGCTCCACGCTGCGTAACCAACACCTCAGCGAGGATGGACGGATGGATGCAATGGATGTGGATAGATGATAACCGAACGCGCCAATGAAGACTACTTCAAGTGTTTCTTTGATTACTTCCAGTGGTTTATGCTCTCGGATTACCTTTTAATCTGTTAAAAAAAAAAGAAGAAGAAAGAAGATTTGAAGAGAGGAAAGGAAGGAAGAAAGGAAAGCTCCGGGCTGCTGGGAAAGGCTGGGTGCGCTGGAAACACGGAAAGTCACGGATCATGCTTATGGGAACTTCCGATTCCGTCTCGATAAGGTAGGCTATTTGAAAAGTATAAAGTTGTTCTGTTCGCCTGTACTGTTAAAATACATATCGAGGATCCACTTTTTAATGGCGAAAAAAAAACACACAGGTGATGGGCGCTCCATTCCATCACGCGTGTTTTATTTCACCGTTTGAAATGCGTAAGTACTTTTTTTTTTTTAGCAGTTATCCTAATTAGAGCATGCTTAACATGTTTCCTTCTTTGTCGTACAGTCCCTTCAGGAGAACATGCAACTGCCTCAGATGCGCTTTTTTCTCTCACATAACGGCAAACGATGGACAACAAAGCCCATTAAAAACCCTTAAAAAAAGAAAAGTCTGTTAGCTGGATTATATTAACTAATGTTTGGTTTTCCATGCTATTGTACTTATTATAATAATCAGGATTAGTGTGGCATTTAATGTGTGTGTGTGTGTGTTTGTTCTTTTTTGCGCATTCCCTGCCCACCATTGCGTGGTGTGTGCTAAAAACCTCCAGTAGACCAGAGACAGAGCAGTCCATCTGTTCAATCACATAGCAACAAGAAGAGGAGGGAGACCGAGTAAAAAAAAACAAAAAAAAACCCACTATTCTCACAATATCACAATCTGTTTCTATGGCAAGGATATAGTATATATCTTATTTTTAATTGGATCTATACATATTTGTGTTTCTAATTAAATTGTGTCACTGAAACAGCAGATCAATTTGTGGTATTCATGTTTACTGTATTAATGCATCTCTTATATAAGATTCACACAATATTTATCTGATTCTTTTTGTTATAGGGATAGTTTATTCTTTTGAGTGGAAAGAGAGACTGGAAGAGGAAATGTTTGATATTAATGGTCTTAAAAAAAGCTACCAGGTTAGTAGTTAGTAGAGCCACCAGGTTAGTTAACACACATTGGTCACTTGTAGCTGGATTGATCGGAAGCAAGTACTTTTGATGTTGACGGAGTGGAGGAGGAAACAATCAGAGTGTTTATTTGGCTTATTATGTGATCTGTCTCCAAAGGCTCTTTGAGTTGATCTCTCTCTCTTCCACCCTCTTCTTTTTCTGTCACTGTTTCTCTGCTAAGGCTGCACGATATGAGGAAAATATGCGATTACGTTGTTGAATAGTGAGATAACGATATTACTTGCGAAACATAAGCAAATAATAAAGTGAACTCATATCTGTCTTTTTTTTTTTGCTTTCAGTTGCATGCTCAAATACAACAAACTGCTTGTTTAATTTAAAACCAATGAAAGGCAATCATTTCCAGCATTCTTTTTCTGAAAAAATTGAACATTGAATTATAAAAGGCACCACTAAAAAAAGAATGACAGTGACATTTTAAAGTGTACTACTCATCTTTTCGTTCAACTAACACAAACAATCTCTGTGTGTCTTTCACGACATGTCGCAGCCCTTCGCGATGTGTATATTGCGACAGTTGACAATGCGATGACCATAAAAAAATGATACATTGTGCAACCCGTTTCTTTGCAATCTTTAGATAGATTTAGATTTATTAGGATGCTCTTTCCTCTTCTACGTCTCTGCTTCTTTCACCACACTGTTGTCCATTTTCTCCACCCGCAGAGTGGCTCTGCCTGATGCTTTATCATGACTGATGGCGAGGGGAGAGCGCGCTTTCAGTACGCAGAGTGCCCGGAGGCACAGGTGCAGGAGGAGGTGAGCCTTGCTATACCGACGCCATACAGGAATGACGCTCTTGGTCAGGATGTTGACCCTGGAGGAGGCCATGATGAGGAGGAAGAAGAGGAGGTGGAGAAGAGGCGGGGGAGGAGGAGGAGGAGGAGGAGAAGCGGTACTGGTCGGGGCGATGGAGCAGAATGGAGTCCCGAGGTTCAGGAGCATGAAGACCAGGAACCGGAAGTGGAAGTTGGACCGACATTGGGAGTTCGCATCAGGGCTCCTATTCGGGATCCAGACTGCGTTTCCGAGGAGGAGCAGCAGCAGCAGCCGTACCCTGTGCTGGCCCCCATGGCCTTCTTCTGCTTAAAGCAAACAACAAGGCCTCGCAACTGGTGTCTTCGCGCCGTCTGTAACCCATATCCTTTCATGAGCTGGAAACCTAACTCTGTCTGACGCCTGGTAAGACCCAATATATCCTCACTCCTGTATGTGTGAGTATTGCGTATAGCTTACACATATCCCTTGAATACAAAGGTATGTGATTCATATGCTTTTATGTTTAAAATATAGTGCTATAGTCAGCTGTTGTGAATCAGTGCAGCTTTCGTAAAGCTCTGTTCTAACCACGTAAATGTAGCTACTTGCCTGTTCCTATTAGACTAAACAAGCACCAGTAGCAGGCTCCACACTTGTGGAATTTGACAGGTCACTAGGGGTTGATTCTCCTTAGGATGCCGTTGTTTGGGCATATGAGATGAGTGATGAAGTGTGTGGCTGTACACGTAGGGATGACCGGTCTTGCTGCAGTTGTCTTGAGCTCATCTTCATTGGGGAATAAAGTTAATGCTAATTTTACTTTTGGCGGTTTCGCTCCTGTGCTGGATTGAGATTTGGTTGGTTTATAGTCTAATCTTGTGTACTGATCTGTGCTTTTTTTTCTTTAATAATGTACCCCCATGATATATTATAGTAGCCTACCCCCTGACCACCACAAAACATTTTCGTTAGGAAAAAAAAGCCTAGGTATATGTGTCTGATTTACTAAACAACAATATTGTAACTGTTAAATACATTTCAAATGTAGTATTATAGAATTATTTGAGGAATTATGCATGAATAATATTTTTTAAATAAACATTTTTTTATAAACCTGTTGTCCTCGGGTGAAATTTGCCCCTTTAAAAAATGTCTATATCTGAAATATGGGTTTCTTTTTAACCAAATTACCACAAAAAATGGATTGGAACGCTCTTTGCAAATACAATTGATCCCTTTCATTCCTGACTAAACTGTACGTTCCTCTGATCTTAACTATTAGTCAAGATAATTCATAATTTCTGCTTTTTTTTAACTCAAATATTAGGGTATAATTCTATATAAATGAGGGTTATTGACCATGAATTCCAAAAAGTAGTGTAAAACTAGTGGTAGTAAGGCGGTGTTAGTGAAAACTAAAAAATGTCAAATTTTTGTCAGTTTTTAACCCGGAGGACAACACAAGGGGGGATTTTTGGACTTTAACTTATTCACCGTATCCCCCAGACTTGGATAAGTTCATACATACCCTTTTCCTCTCCATGCGTGTAGTAACTCTGTGTGGTGCGCCCACTGCTAGCCCAGCTTACCACAGATACCGGAGGTAACCGCCTCCACCTAGCCTACTGCTCCCAGTAAGTGACAAAATAACGGCAACATGTTCCTATTTACATGTTGGGATTTGTATAGTCACAGCGTGTCCAAATAACAAGGTCACATGAGACACAGCCATCTTCTAACCATATACAAACTGGGAACTATATTCATAGAAGCCTAAGCAATGCTACTTGGGCGGAGTGATTAGCGCAACACCTGAAAAAACGCCATTGTTACTCTCCACGGGGCTTCTCGTGTGCTTTGAGCAAATCATGGCTGTGTCTCATGTGACCTTGTTATTTGTACACCCTGTGACTATACAAATCACAACATGTAAATAGGAACATGTATGCTGTTATTTTGACACTTATTGGGAGCAGTTGGCTAGTTGGAGCTAGTTTGGAGCTAGCTTGGAGACAGTTAAATACTATCTCTGTGGTGAAAGTATCGATTTCCTTGCAACCATTTTGAGCTAGAAATCATTCATTTTAAATTGAGGATGCCAAATAGTCCCATGAAATCAGCTTCTAGCTAATCATGTCTATTTTTGTATCTATTATTACCTCTGAGGCTAACATCCCACCTGGATCATTTTCATCTGTGGGATGTTTTAGCACACTGGAGCCAAAAAAGGACAGAATGTGCATCCAAATTCAAGCACTCTACCAAAATAATTTGTAGAAGAACCACTGCAATATTTTTTCATTCCTGATGCGGGAAAGTGGGTGGTGTAAAAACAACATCAGGCTCTGGGTTACATTTATTGGCTAAGTGCAATCCTGTGTACCTGGAATCTATTGTACAGGGTACTGAGAGCCTAAAAATACAAAATTATAAAATACCAAACTAGACTTCTTTTATTCCACAGAAGATTTTCTAACAGTACTGCATGATGTTTTGCATTTTTTATTGTGTGTGTGTGTGTGTGTGTGTTTCTTTCGGTGGGGGATCTTGACAAGATGTTTGAAGTTGTAGATGAATGCTGTAGACGAGTAGATACACAGTTATGCAGTCTTTCCATGACTATGTAGCTGCATCATGTACATATTTATTTACTACTGCTGTAGGAGGGGGAATTGAGGATTCATACCCCATCCTCAGCCCGACACTGTGACGTGGATCAAAGCCACGAGGATGCTCTGTCTAAATGGGTCAATGCGTGTTTAGCCAACTTTTCTTCACGACCCTTGGATATAAATATGGATCTGATGCTAGCTGGCTTTGGTTAACTGCTGTTTTTCTTTTTTATTAATTCATTTATTTTTATTTTTTTGACCATGGACGGACTTTGATTTAATGATATAGTGCATCTGAGTGATCAGGCTGTGTATAATCCCCTCTGTGATCCCCAATTGAGTTATAATAATATAATATATAGAATGATTGATAGTGTGTCTTTCATTAGACCTTTCCTGTCTGTTAAATGCCCTTGTCTTTCAAATGCCATGACCCCCAGTTAATAACGCAGATTTTTTTGGACCAACATGTGAAATTACCTGATTTCATTAACTGAAAGTAACCTCGATGACATAAGCAGAAAAGAGCCGGAGAAGACATTAAGCATCCAGTGTCTCCAGGATGAGTAAACTAATCTTAATGTGTAAAATGGTTTTGGGCTTTTTAAGGTTTAATTGGTGTCCTTGAGGAAAGGCCTAGTAGTTACACAGACCTTCTTAAAACTGGTGGTCGTGGATCTACTCCATCAAATGTCCCTGAGCAAAACAAAGCACCTCTACCAGCTCCCTTCGGGGATTAATATCACAGTGTTATATCCGTTCTGTAGACACTAAAGAACCCAGGCATGGAAATAAAAAGTCATTATATTCTCTCTTGCAGAACAGAGGTACCCGGTGAAATTAAAACATTACACAATTCACGGAGGCTGCCCCTGCAGAATGAGCAGTAAGGCCTAGTCCACACATACAGTGGTGTGAAAAAGTGTTTGCCCCCTTCCTCATTTCCTGTTCCTTTGCATGTTTGTCACACTTAAGTGTTTCGGAACATCAAACCAATTTAAACAATAGTCAAGGACAACACAAGTAAACACAAAATGCAGTTTGTAAATGAAGGTGTTTATTATTAAAGGTGAAAAAAAATCCGAACCAGCATGGTCCTGTGTGAAAAAGTGATTGCTCCCTAAACCTAATAACTGGTTGGGCCACCCTTAGCAGCAACAACTGCAACCAAGCGTTTGCGATAATGTGCAATGAGGCTTTTACAGCGTCCTGGAGGAATTTTGGCCCACTCATCTTTGCAGAATTGTCCTAATTCAGTTACATTAGAGGGTTTTTGAGCATGAACGGCCTTTTTAAGGTCATACCACAACATCTCAATAGGATTCAGGTCAGGACTTTGGCTAGGCCACTCCAAAGTCTTCATTTTGTTTTTCTTCAGCCATTCGGTGGTGGACTTGCTGGTGTGTTTAGGATCATTGTCCTGCTGCAGAACCCAAGTTCGTTTCAGCTTGAGTACACGAACAGATGGTCGGACATTCTCCTTCAGGATCTCTTGGTAGACAGCAGAATTCTTCCAGGTCCTGAAGCAGCAAAACAGCCCCAGACCATCACACTACCACCACCATATTTTACTGTTGGTATAATGTTCTTTTTATGAAATGCAGTGTTCCTTCTACGCCAGATATACTTGGACACACACCTTCCAAAGAGTTCCACTTTTGTCTCATCGGTCCACAGAATGTTGTCCCAAAAGTCTTGGGGATCATCAAGATGTGTTGTGGAGAAATTGAGACGAGCTTTGATGTTCTTTTTGCTCAGCAGTGGTTTTCTCCTTGGAACTCTGCCATGCAGGCCATTTTTGCCCAGTCTTTTCCTGATGGTGGAGGCATGAACGCTGACCTTAACTGAGGCAAGTGAGGCCTGCAGTTCTTTGGACGTTGTTGTGGGGTCTTTTGTGACCTCTTGGATGAGTCGTTGCTGCGCTCATGGGGTAATTTTGGGCGGCCGCCACTCCTGGGAAGGTTCACCACTGTTCCATGTCTTCGCCATTTGTGGATAATGGCTCTCACTGTTCGCTGGATTCCCAAAGCTTTGGAAATGGCTTTATAACCCTTTCCAGACTGATAGATCTCAATTACTTTCGTTCTCAATTGTTCCTGAATTTCTTTGGGTCTCGGCATGATGTGTAGCTTTTAAGGATCTTCTGGTGGACCTTACTGTGTCAAGCAGCTCCTATTTAAGTGATGCCTTGATTGTGAACAGGTGTGGCAATAATCAGGCCTGGGTGTGGCTAGAGAAATTGAACTCAGGTGTGGACAACCACAGTTATAGTATGTTTTAACAAGGGGGGCAATCACTTTTTCACACAGGGCCATGATGGTTTGGATTTTTTTTCACCTTTAATAATAAACACCTTCATTTACAAATTGCATTTTGTGTTTACTTGTGTTGTCCTTGACTATTGTTTAAATTGGTTTGATGTTCCGAAACACTTAAGTGTGACAAACATGCAAAGGAACAGGAAATGAGGAAGGGGGCAAACACTTTTTCACACCACTGTACACAGGTATTTGTTCAAATGCAGATTTATTCTATGCATTTTGGCCTTTTGTCCACACTAACTGCGTTTTAGGTCACTGAATGTAAATATATTGAAAGATTCCTGCCACTATGTTGTCGTGTAGACAGGAAAACAGAGTTTTTGGCTTGTAACTTCAGGGTGTGCACTGTTATCTCTTTTGTCAGGTGTCATAAATGAAGCGAAATTTGGTGGACATGGTCAAAATAGTGCTGGTTCTAACTTTTAGATGTTTACACATGAATGTAGAGTTACTCTTCCACTAAATTAGGCACAAAGGCATCCGAATGCATTGCAGCCACGTAGCTTTCTTGTAATAGCTTTTTGTCAGGCTTCTGATTGGCCAACATCTTCTTCTTCTTATTTGCGTGATTGGCCCAACATGGCTTTTTAAAATGGAATTTTTCTGGACAGGATTTCTTTTTTGAGAATGAAGGCAGACCTGCGCACCTGTTTTTTTAATGAATACAGCATAAAGTGGAAGGGATTCTGGCGAAGTCTGTTTCCTCTAATATAGTTACTTGCATGCAAAAACTGAAGGTGTATTTAGATATTTCAAGGCTAGGACGCAGACTACTGGCATTGCAGTTTTTGAACTTGTTTTCATATGTTATATTTCCCGGACAGAGAAGATGAACATGAAGGTACAGGTTGTTTCACAGATGCTAGTGTTGCATTACATTAAGTCTGCTTTGTTCACAGCGCTGTAGCAGGGGTAATACTGCAGTGACTGCTGAGGTACAGTAGAATATTACCATGAAGCAGATGCTTCTTTGGTTGTTTCTGAAGATATTCCAGATTTCCTGTTGAATGGTATAAGATGCATCATTGTTTGGCAACAGCGTGGACTGTTTGTACTAAGATTGTGTGGGATACACACATAATTAATGAGACCCACACCTTCACATGCTTGGCATTGCATTATAACTGCTTGTTTAAATTTGGAACCAGGTTTGGTCATAGAAGAAGTGATCTCACTGGACAGCTCTGTCTGTGTTTTATTCCTCAGTGACTATGTGTGTGTGTGCGTGTGTACGTGTGTGTGTGTGTGTTGTGGGGTGGGGGGGGGGGGTACAGGACCCACTGTGTAAGCACTGCAGAGTTGGTGGTCCACAATGGGCTACATAAATATTGTACGCAGCATAAATGCTCTGCCACTCAACTACACAAATGTATGCACACTTTGGGGAGAGAAGGGACAAAAAAATAAAGGATGTTTTTATAAAGCCATACCTATCCTTAAATGCTGGAGAGTGGAAAAGAGTGAAAAGAGTGATCAAACTGTTTTTAACAAAATTTTATTATAAAAAATCCACATTCCTGACAGGAATCTAATCTGTATTTGGGAAGCTTCTAATCACATGTGACAATAAAAACAGATCAAGAGTTTCTCACAATTACCAGAATAGCATTTCAGCAACAGCATTTCTCATTAATCATGTTCATGAGGCTCATCATCATCGATCAACTAACCTGCTTTCTCGTCTGTACATTAACATCTTAGAATGTAGTCTCTTAGGGTTTTGAACTGTTTAGATGAAACAAGCAACTTGAAGACAACACCAAAGGCTCTGTGATCTTGTGATGGATATTTTTCTTTGTTTCCAAACATTTTAAAAGCAAAACAATGAATTCATTAATATACAGTATGTAGCAGATTAATCAATACTGAAATATTTAATAATAATACCATTGTTAGTTAGTTGACTACTGAAATAACCAATGGCTGCTTGTTTGGCAGTAATGTAAAGCAAATTGAAGCTCACAGGCTGAATCCAGCTGTGTGTGTTCCCAACAAGGAATCTATCCAGTAGATAATGAGGTTCAGCCAATTACACCTGAATCGACTCTTTTAGTGCTAACACCTCCTGTGACACAAGGTTATATAGTGCAAAGGATAACAAGCTAACTCAAGCTGATTAGATCAGGTTCTGGGGGCCAGACAAGGTTCATCCATTACAAATGAGTGGATTCATCATGCTCTCTGTCTCCATTAGTCATCCTATACTCTAAACACTTTGAGAGGGCCTCTTGCACTTCCTTCATAAATGAATACAGATAAGGGCATACGCGAAGACGCACGCATGCATGCACGCATGCAGATCAACCTGTTTTATTTAACCCTTATTTAAGCAGGAAAACATTGTGAGGACCAATGGTTAAAAATAAATGAAACAGGTGATTTCTGTCTGAGTTTAAATCTCAAGCCTGAAGAATCTCATTAAACTGCAGCCTGGAGATAAATGTTTCGGATGATAAGAGGCCTCACTGTTTGAGTACAGGGAAGTCTTACAAGCTACAGCACAGAAGTGATAAAATGACCCCTAATAAGCGCTGTTTTCAGGGCAAGAAGTTTTAATTGTTCACTTCTTCTAACTCCCACATGAATGTCATTTCAAAATTCGTAGTGTGTGTTTATGTCTTAAACATTGCTGCACTGTGAGGGATAAAAAGAGCTCCGAGTTGGTCCTTCTTCCACAGACAGGCTTCAGTGCATCACCCTCTCCACCAGTCTCACTGTATATATATTGAGCTGTGTGTGTGTGTGTGTGTGTGTGTGTGTGTGTGTGTGTGTGTGTATATGTGTGTGTGTGTGTGTGTGTGTGTGTGTGTGTGGTGACTCATTATATTTGGCCTGTGCTCATG
>JABXJD010000181.1:0-62500 GCA_013375575.1 Percina caprodes
GTTTAACAGCTACTGTTAAGAAACTAATGTAAACCTGTTGAAATGACAGTAACAAGGTTGAAGCGTCACAAAAAAGCTCAGAACAGGCCAAGCGCGCGTTTCCTGCATGGAGATGTGTGTTTAACAGCTACTCAAGAAACTAATGTAAACCTGTTGAAATGACAGTAACAAGGTTGAAACGTCACAAAAGCTCAGAACAGGCCAAAGCGCATAAGTTTCCTGCATGGAGATGTGTGTTTAACAGCTACTGTTAAGAAACTAATGTAAACCTGTTGAAATGACAGTAACAAGGTTGAAACGTCACAAAAAGCTCAGAACAGGCCAAAGCGCACGTTTCCTGCATGGAGATGTGTGTTTAACAGCTACTGTTAAGAAACTAATGTAAACCTGTTGAAATGACAGTAACAAGGTTGAAACGTCACAAAAGCTCAGAACAGCCAAAACAAGCGTTTCCTGCATGGAGATGTGTGTTTAACAGCTACTGTTAAGAAACTAATGTAAACCTGTTGAAATGACAGTAACAAGGTTGAAACGTCACAAAAGCTCAGAGCAGGCCAAAGCGCAGTTTCCTGCATGGAGATGTGTGTTTAACAGCTACTGTTAAGAAACTAATGTAAACCTGTTGAAATGACAGTAACAAGGTTGAAACGTCACAACAACCTCAGAACAGGCTAAAGCGCAAGTTTCCTGCATGGAGATGTGTGTTTAACAGCTACTGTTAAGAAACTAATGTAAACCTGTTGAAATGACAGTAACAAGGTTGAAACGTCACAAAAGCTCAGAACAGGCCAAAGCATAAGTTTCCTGCATGGAGATGTGTGTTTAACAGCTACTGTTAAGAAACTAATGTAAACCTGTTGAAATGACAGTAACAAGGTTGAAACGTCACAAAAGCTCAGAACAGGCCAAAACGCAAGTTTCCTGCATGGAGATGTGTGTTTAACAGCTACTGTTAAGAAACTAATGTAAACCTGTTGAAATGACAGTAACAAGGTTGAAACGTCACAAAAAGCTCAGAACAGGCCAAAACGCACGTTTCCTGCATGGAGATGTGTGTTTAACAGCTACTGTTAAGAAACTAATGTAAACCTGTTGAAATGACAGTAACAAGGTTGAAACGTCACAAAAGCTCAGAACAGGCCAAAACGCAAGTTTCCTGCATGGAGATGTGTGTTTAACAGCTACTGTTAAGAAACTAATGTAAACCTGTTGAAATGACAGTAACAAGGTTGAAACGTCACAAAAGCTCAGAACAGGCCAAAACGCAAGTTTCCTGCATGGAGATGTGTGTTTAACAGCTACTGTTAAGAAACTAATGTAAACCTGTTGAAATGACAGTAACAAGGTTGAAACGTCACAAAAGCTCAGAACAGGCCAAAGCGCACGTTTCCTGCATGGAGATGTGTGTTTAACAGCTACTGTTAAGAAACTAATGTAAACCTGTTGAAATGACAGTAACAAGGTTGAAACGTCACAAAAGCTCAGAACAGGCCAAACGCAGTTTCCTGCATGGAGATGTGTGTTTAACAGCTACTGTTAAGAAACTAATGTAAACCTGTTGAAATGACAGTAACAAGGTTGAAACGTCACAAAAGCTCAGAACAGGCCAAAGCACGTTTCCTGCATGGAGATGTGTGTTTAACAGCTACTGTTAAGAAACTAATGTAAACCTGTTGAAATGACAGTAACAAGGTTGAAACGTCACAAAAGCTCAGAACAGGCCAAAGCGCACGTTTCCTGCATGGAGATGTGTGTTTAACAGCTACTGTTAAGAAACTAATGTAAACCTGTTGAAATGACAGTAACAAGGTTGAAACGTCACAAAAGCTCAGAACAGGCCAAACGCACGTTTCCTGCATGGAGATGTGTGTTTAACAGCTACTGTTAAGAAACTAATGTAAACCTGTTGAAATGACAGTAACAAGGTTGAAACGTCACAAAAGCTCAGAACAGGCCAAACGCACGTTTCCTGCATGGAGATGTGTGTTTAACAGCTACTGTTAAGAAACTAATGTAAACCTGTTGAAATGACAGTAACAAGGTTGAAACGTCACAAAAGCTCAGAACAGGCCAAACGCACGTTTCCTGCATGGAGATGTGTGTTTAACAGCTACTGTTAAGAAACTAATGTAAACCTGTTGAAATGACAGTAACAAGGTTGAAACGTCACAAAAGCTCAGAACAGGCCAAAGCGCAAGTTTCCTGCATGGAGATGTGTGTTTAACAGCTACTGTTAAGAAACTAATGTAAACCTGTTGAAATGACAGTAACAAGGTTGAAACGTCACAAAAGCTCAGAACAGGCCAAAGCAAGTTTCCTGCATGGAGATGTGTGTTTAACAGCTACTGTTAAGAAACTAATGTAAACCTGTTGAAATGACAGTAACAAGGTTGAAACGTCACAAAAGCTCAGAACAGGCCAAACGCAAGTTTCCTGCATGGAGATGTGTGTTTAACAGCTACTGTTAAGAAACTAATGTAAACCTGTTGAAATGACAGTAACAAGGTTGAAACGTCACAAAAGCTCAGAACAGGCCAAACGCAAGTTTCCTGCATGGAGATGTGTGTTTAACAGCTACTGTTAAGAAACTAATGTAAACCTGTTGAAATGACAGTAACAAGGTTGAAACGTCACAAAAGCTCAGAACAGGCCAAAGCGCAAGTTTCCTGCATGGAGATGTGTGTTTAACAGCTACTGTTAAGAAACTAATGTAAACCTGTTGAAATGACAGTAACAAGGTTGAAACGTCACAAAAGCTCAGAACAGGCCAAAACGCACGTTTCCTGCATGGAGATGTGTGTTTAACAGCTACTGTTAAGAAACTAATGTAAACCTGTTGAAATGACAGTAACAAGGTTGAAACGTCACAAAAGCTCAGAACAGGCCAAAGCACGTTTCCTGCATGGAGATGTGTGTTTAACAGCTACTGTTAAGAAACTAATGTAAACCTGTTGAAATGACAGTAACAAGGTTGAAACGTCACAAAAGCTCAGAACAGGCCAAAACGCACGTTTCCTGCATGGAGATGTGTGTTTAACAGCTACTGTTAAGAAACTAATGTAAACCTGTTGAAATGACAGTAACAAGGTTGAAACGTCACAAAAGCTCAGAACAGGCCAAACGCAAGTTTCCTGCATGGAGATGTGTGTTTAACAGCTACTGTTAAGAAACTAATGTAAACCTGTTGAAATGACAGTAACAAGGTTGAAACGTCACAAAAGCTCAGAACAGGCCAAAACGCAAGTTTCCTGCATGGAGATGTGTGTTTAACAGCTACTGTTAAGAAACTAATGTAAACCTGTTGAAATGACAGTAACAAGGTTGAAACGTCACAAAAGCTCAGAACAGGCCAAAACGCAAGTTTCCTGCATGGAGATGTGTGTTTAACAGCTACTGTTAAGAAACTAATGTAAACCTGTTGAAATGACAGTAACAAGGTTGAAACGTCACAAAAGCTCAGAACAGGCCAAAACGCAAGTTTCCTGCATGGAGATGTGTGTTTAACAGCTACTGTTAAGAAACTAATGTAAACCTGTTGAAATGACAGTAACAAGGTTGAAACGTCACAAAAGCTCAGAACAGGCCAAAACGCAAGTTTCCTGCATGGAGATGTGTGTTTAACAGCTACTGTTAAGAAACTAATGTAAACCTGTTGAAATGACAGTAACAAGGTTGAAACGTCACAAAAGCTCAGAACAGGCCAAAACGCAAGTTTCCTGCATGGAGATGTGTGTTTAACAGCTACTGTTAAGAAACTAATGTAAACCTGTTGAAATGACAGTAACAAGGTTGAAACGTCACAAAAGCTCAGAACAGGCCAAAACGCAGTTTCCTGCATGGAGATGTGTGTTTAACAGCTACTGTTAAGAAACTAATGTAAACCTGTTGAAATGACAGTAACAAGGTTGAAACGTCACAAAAGCTCAGAACAGGCCAAAACGCACGTTTCCTGCATGGAGATGTGTGTTTAACAGCTACTGTTAAGAAACTAATGTAAACCTGTTGAAATGACAGTAACAAGGTTGAAACGTCACAAAAGCTCAGAACAGGCCAAAACGCAAGTTTCCTGCATGGAGATGTGTGTTTAACAGCTACTGTTAAGAAACTAATGTAAACCTGTTGAAATGACAGTAACAAGGTTGAAACGTCACAAAAGCTCAGAACAGGCCAAAACGCACGTTTCCTGCATGGAGATGTGTGTTTAACAGCTACTGTTAAGAAACTAATGTAAACCTGTTGAAATGACAGTAACAAGGTTGAAACGTCACAAAAGCTCAGAACAGGCCAAAACGCAAGTTTCCTGCATGGAGATGTGTGTTTAACAGCTACTGTTAAGAAACTAATGTAAACCTGTTGAAATGACAGTAACAAGGTTGAAACGTCACAAAAGCTCAGAACAGGCCAAAGCAAGTTTCCTGCATGGAGATGTGTGTTTAACAGCTACTGTTAAGAAACTAATGTAAACCTGTTGAAATGACAGTAACAAGGTTGAAACGTCACAAAAGCTCAGAACAGGCCAAAGCATTTCCTGCATGGAGATGTGTGTTTAACAGCTACTGTTAAGAAACTAATGTAAACCTGTTGAAATGACAGTAACAAGGTTGAAACGTCACAAAAGCTCAGAACAGGCCAAAACGCAAGTTTCCTGCATGGAGATGTGTGTTTAACAGCTACTGTTAAGAAACTAATGTAAACCTGTTGAAATGACAGTAACAAGGTTGAAACGTCACAAAAGCTCAGAACAGGCCAAAACGCAAGTTTCCTGCATGGAGATGTGTGTTTAACAGCTACTGTTAAGAAACTAATGTAAACCTGTTGAAATGACAGTAACAAGGTTGAAACGTCACAAAAGCTCAGAACAGGCCAAAACGCAAGTTTCCTGCATGGAGATGTGTGTTTAACAGCTACTGTTAAGAAACTAATGTAAACCTGTTGAAATGACAGTAACAAGGTTGAAACGTCACAAAAGCTCAGAACAGGCCAAAACGCAAGTTTCCTGCATGGAGATGTGTGTTTAACAGCTACTGTTAAGAAACTAATGTAAACCTGTTGAAATGACAGTAACAAGGTTGAAACGTCACAAAAGCTCAGAACAGGCCAAAACGCACGTTTCCTGCATGGAGATGTGTGTTTAACAGCTACTGTTAAGAAACTAATGTAAACCTGTTGAAATGACAGTAACAAGGTTGAAACGTCACAAAAGCTCAGAACAGGCCAAAACGCAAGTTTCCTGCATGGAGATGTGTGTTTAACAGCTACTGTTAAGAAACTAATGTAAACCTGTTGAAATGACAGTAACAAGGTTGAAACGTCACAAAAGCTCAGAACAGGCCAAAACGCAGTTTCCTGCATGGAGATGTGTGTTTAACAGCTACTGTTAAGAAACTAATGTAAACCTGTTGAAATGACAGTAACAAGGTTGAAACGTCACAAAAGCTCAGAACAGGCCAAAACGCACGTTTCCTGCATGGAGATGTGTGTTTAACAGCTACTGTTAAGAAACTAATGTAAACCTGTTGAAATGACAGTAACAAGGTTGAAACGTCACAAAAGCTCAGAACAGGCCAAAACGCAAGTTTCCTGCATGGAGATGTGTGTTTAACAGCTACTGTTAAGAAACTAATGTAAACCTGTTGAAATGACAGTAACAAGGTTGAAACGTCACAAAAGCTCAGAACAGGCCAAAACGCAAGTTTCCTGCATGGAGATGTGTGTTTAACAGCTACTGTTAAGAAACTAATGTAAACCTGTTGAAATGACAGTAACAAGGTTGAAACGTCACAAAAGCTCAGAACAGGCCAAAACGCAAGTTTCCTGCATGGAGATGTGTGTTTAACAGCTACTGTTAAGAAACTAATGTAAACCTGTTGAAATGACAGTAACAAGGTTGAAACGTCACAAAAGCTCAGAACAGGCCAAAACGCAAGTTTCCTGCATGGAGATGTGTGTTTAACAGCTACTGTTAAGAAACTAATGTAAACCTGTTGAAATGACAGTAACAAGGTTGAAACGTCACAAAAGCTCAGAACAGGCCAAAACGCACGTTTCCTGCATGGAGATGTGTGTTTAACAGCTACTGTTAAGAAACTAATGTAAACCTGTTGAAATGACAGTAACAAGGTTGAAACGTCACAAAAGCTCAGAACAGGCCAAAGCAAGTTTCCTGCATGGAGATGTGTGTTTAACAGCTACTGTTAAGAAACTAATGTAAACCTGTTGAAATGACAGTAACAAGGTTGAAACGTCACAAAAGCTCAGAACAGGCCAAAGCAAGTTTCCTGCATGGAGATGTGTGTTTAACAGCTACTGTTAAGAAACTAATGTAAACCTGTTGAAATGACAGTAACAAGGTTGAAACGTCACAAAAGCTCAGAACAGGCCAAAGCACGTTTCCTGCATGGAGATGTGTGTTTAACAGCTACTGTTAAGAAACTAATGTAAACCTGTTGAAATGACAGTAACAAGGTTGAAACGTCACAAAAGCTCAGAACAGGCCAAAACGCAAGTTTCCTGCATGGAGATGTGTGTTTAACAGCTACTGTTAAGAAACTAATGTAAACCTGTTGAAATGACAGTAACAAGGTTGAAACGTCACAAAAGCTCAGAACAGGCCAAAGCGCAAGTTTCCTGCATGGAGATGTGTGTTTAACAGCTACTGTTAAGAAACTAATGTAAACCTGTTGAAATGACAGTAACAAGGTTGAAACGTCACAAAAGCTCAGAACAGGCCAAAACGCAAGTTTCCTGCATGGAGATGTGTGTTTAACAGCTACTGTTAAGAAACTAATGTAAACCTGTTGAAATGACAGTAACAAGGTTGAAACGTCACAAAAGCTCAGAACAGGCCAAAACGCACGTTTCCTGCATGGAGATGTGTGTTTAACAGCTACTGTTAAGAAACTAATGTAAACCTGTTGAAATGACAGTAACAAGGTTGAAACGTCACAAAAGCTCAGAACAGGCCAAAACGCAAGTTTCCTGCATGGAGATGTGTGTTTAACAGCTACTGTTAAGAAACTAATGTAAACCTGTTGAAATGACAGTAACAAGGTTGAAACGTCACAAAAGCTCAGAACAGGCCAAAACGCACGTTTCCTGCATGGAGATGTGTGTTTAACAGCTACTGTTAAGAAACTAATGTAAACCTGTTGAAATGACAGTAACAAGGTTGAAACGTCACAAAAGCTCAGAACAGGCCAAAACGCACGTTTCCTGCATGGAGATGTGTGTTTAACAGCTACTGTTAAGAAACTAATGTAAACCTGTTGAAATGACAGTAACAAGGTTGAAACGTCACAAAAGCTCAGAACAGGCCAAACGCAAGTTTCCTGCATGGAGATGTGTGTTTAACAGCTACTGTTAAGAAACTAATGTAAACCTGTTGAAATGACAGTAACAAGGTTGAAACGTCACAAAAGCTCAGAACAGGCCAAAACGCACGTTTCCTGCATGGAGATGTGTGTTTAACAGCTACTGTTAAGAAACTAATGTAAACCTGTTGAAATGACAGTAACAAGGTTGAAACGTCACAAAAGCTCAGAACAGGCCAAAACGCAAGTTTCCTGCATGGAGATGTGTGTTTAACAGCTACTGTTAAGAAACTAATGTAAACCTGTTGAAATGACAGTAACAAGGTTGAAACGTCACAAAAGCTCAGAACAGGCCAAAACGCACGTTTCCTGCATGGAGATGTGTGTTTAACAGCTACTGTTAAGAAACTAATGTAAACCTGTTGAAATGACAGTAACAAGGTTGAAACGTCACAAAAGCTCAGAACAGGCCAAAACGCAAGTTTCCTGCATGGAGATGTGTGTTTAACAGCTACTGTTAAGAAACTAATGTAAACCTGTTGAAATGACAGTAACAAGGTTGAAACGTCACAAAAGCTCAGAACAGGCCAAAACGCAAGTTTCCTGCATGGAGATGTGTGTTTAACAGCTACTGTTAAGAAACTAATGTAAACCTGTTGAAATGACAGTAACAAGGTTGAAACGTCACAAAAGCTCAGAACAGGCCAAAACGCAAGTTTCCTGCATGGAGATGTGTGTTTAACAGCTACTGTTAAGAAACTAATGTAAACCTGTTGAAATGACAGTAACAAGGTTGAAACGTCACAAAAGCTCAGAACAGGCCAAAACGTTTCCTGCATGGAGATGTGTGTTTAACAGCTACTGTTAAGAAACTAATGTAAACCTGTTGAAATGACAGTAACAAGGTTGAAACGTCACAAAAGCTCAGAACAGGCCAAAACGCAAGTTTCCTGCATGGAGATGTGTGTTTAACAGCTACTGTTAAGAAACTAATGTAAACCTGTTGAAATGACAGTAACAAGGTTGAAACGTCACAAAAGCTCAGAACAGGCCAAAACGCAAGTTTCCTGCATGGAGATGTGTGTTTAACAGCTACTGTTAAGAAACTAATGTAAACCTGTTGAAATGACAGTAACAAGGTTGAAACGTCACAAAAGCTCAGAACAGGCCAAAACGCAAGTTTCCTGCATGGAGATGTGTGTTTAACAGCTACTGTTAAGAAACTAATGTAAACCTGTTGAAATGACAGTAACAAGGTTGAAACGTCACAAAAGCTCAGAACAGGCCAAAGCAACGTTTCCTGCATGGAGATGTGTGTTTAACAGCTACTGTTAAGAAACTAATGTAAACCTGTTGAAATGACAGTAACAAGGTTGAAACGTCACAAAAGCTCAGAACAGGCCAAAACGCAAGTTTCCTGCATGGAGATGTGTGTTTAACAGCTACTGTTAAGAAACTAATGTAAACCTGTTGAAATGACAGTAACAAGGTTGAAACGTCACAAAAGCTCAGAACAGGCCAAAAACGTTTCCTGCATGGAGATGTGTGTTTAACAGCTACTGTTAAGAAACTAATGTAAACCTGTTGAAATGACAGTAACAAGGTTGAAACGTCACAAAAGCTCAGAACAGGCCAAAACGCAAGTTTCCTGCATGGAGATGTGTGTTTAACAGCTACTGTTAAGAAACTAATGTAAACCTGTTGAAATGACAGTAACAAGGTTGAAACGTCACAAAAGCTCAGAACAGGCCAAAACGCAAGTTTCCTGCATGGAGATGTGTGTTTAACAGCTACTGTTAAGAAACTAATGTAAACCTGTTGAAATGACAGTAACAAGGTTGAAACGTCACAAAAGCTCAGAACAGGCCAAAACGCAAGTTTCCTGCATGGAGATGTGTGTTTAACAGCTACTGTTAAGAAACTAATGTAAACCTGTTGAAATGACAGTAACAAGGTTGAAACGTCACAAAAGCTCAGAACAGGCCAAAACGCAAGTTTCCTGCATGGAGATGTGTGTTTAACAGCTACTGTTAAGAAACTAATGTAAACCTGTTGAAATGACAGTAACAAGGTTGAAACGTCACAAAAGCTCAGAACAGGCCAAAACGCAAGTTTCCTGCATGGAGATGTGTGTTTAACAGCTACTGTTAAGAAACTAATGTAAACCTGTTGAAATGACAGTAACAAGGTTGAAACGTCACAAAAGCTCAGAACAGGCCAAAACGCAAGTTTCCTGCATGGAGATGTGTGTTTAACAGCTACTGTTAAGAAACTAATGTAAACCTGTTGAAATGACAGTAACAAGGTTGAAACGTCACAAAAGCTCAGAACAGGCCAAAACGCGTTTCCTGCATGGAGATGTGTGTTTAACAGCTACTGTTAAGAAACTAATGTAAACCTGTTGAAATGACAGTAACAAGGTTGAAACGTCACAAAAGCTCAGAACAGGCCAAAACGCAAGTTTCCTGCATGGAGATGTGTGTTTAACAGCTACTGTTAAGAAACTAATGTAAACCTGTTGAAATGACAGTAACAAGGTTGAAACGTCACAAAAGCTCAGAACAGGCCAAAACGCAAGTTTCCTGCATGGAGATGTGTGTTTAACAGCTACTGTTAAGAAACTAATGTAAACCTGTTGAAATGACAGTAACAAGGTTGAAACGTCACAAAAGCTCAGAACAGGCCAAAACGCAAGTTTCCTGCATGGAGATGTGTGTTTAACAGCTACTGTTAAGAAACTAATGTAAACCTGTTGAAATGACAGTAACAAGGTTGAAACGTCACAAAAGCTCAGAACAGGCCAAAACGCAAGTTTCCTGCATGGAGATGTGTGTTTAACAGCTACTGTTAAGAAACTAATGTAAACCTGTTGAAATGACAGTAACAAGGTTGAAACGTCACAAAAGCTCAGAACAGGCCAAAACGCTGGTTTCCTGCATGGAGATGTGTGTTTAACAGCTACTGTTAAGAAACTAATGTAAACCTGTTGAAATGACAGTAACAAGGTTGAAACGTCACAAAGCTCAGAACAGGCCAAAACGGTTTCCTGCATGGAGATGTGTGTTTAACAGCTACTGTTAAGAAACTAATGTAAACCTGTTGAAATGACAGTAACAAGGTTGAAACGTCACAAAAGCTCAGAACAGGCCAAAACGCATGTTTCCTGCATGGAGATGTGTTTTAACTGCTGATTAGAGGTGTGGTTTATGTGGCCTGTTGACAGTAACAAGGTTGAAACGTCACAAAAAGCTCAGAACAGGCCACGCACAACCTGCATGGAGATGTGTGTTTAACAGCTACTGTTAAGAAACTAATGTAAACCTGTTGAAGATGAACATTATGAATGTGAAAATTGATGTGGATGTCGTCCGATGGCTGGTCTGGGAGATGTATGATTACCTGGTGGAAGAGACTCAGGGTAAACCGTCTCAAAAGCAGTTTCGCCCAAATAGTCTACAGAAAGTGTCAGATTGTGTAGAACTGAGTTGTGCGTGGGCTTGACTGAATATCAGCATGCCTGGGATGACCAGCCCTAGGACCTGAATGGTTTCTGCAACTGTTGATGCTGCGCCGATGGAAAGATTGGCTGGAATAATGTTTGGGTGATGTGGCTGAAATGCAAAGAATGCTGTTCAGCGGATTCTGAACCGAGTCAAGTGGCCATTTGAATTAGTGAAAAGTGCGTCAGAACAGGCCAAAACGCGTACCTGCAGGATATGTTTGATTGATATTATACCTGGCAATAAAGCTGATTCTGATTAGTAGCTCGTAGGTTGAAGTAGGAGCGGAGGTGGAAGACAATGGGAAGGACACTAAGTGTGAATATGAGAGAGTTTGAGGTGTGGATGGTGATGTCTGATAAACCGGGGATGATGAGAAGGATTATAGACAGATGAAGTGAAAAGCTGTACAAGCGTTGAATGAAATGAGCATGGGTGATGAAATTGCAGATGGATGTAACGTCCAGAGAGGGGAACGGAAGCCGATATGTGGCTTGATGTGCCTTAAAGCAATTCCAGCCAGTTAAGTAGGCTGAGAGAGTGCTGGGAAGGACTGCCGATGATGGCAACGCCAGAAATGACAATGAATCAGGTCAATGCCCGAGAACCCAATGCAGGTGCCAGGCCCAGAGGTTACCTCATTGGAGAGAATGATGGCGAGATTGCGGAAATCATCAACAATAGCACACGACCTAAATTGCCAGAGAGAATAAGCTGGTGCAGAGCATGAGAGACCAGAGAAGGCCAGCGCACCGACAAAGCCGGCCAAATGACTGGAGCTGCTATGGCTGGAGAAAAGCTGTGAACACAAGAGCAAGACACATTCGGGTGTTGGGGAAGGGAGGGGAGGGGATGGGGAGGAAGACAGAAAGAAGGCAAAGAATCGTCGAGCACGAAAGTAGGTAGGTACCCTTGAGCAGCTGGATGTGGCACTGGAATGGCAGAACGGCCAGCTCGGAAAGGAGGAGCAGAAGCCAAGTGGCCAGGAACAGCAGAAGGAAGGGTAGAGGAAGGGAAGAAGGGATGCATGTGCACAGGGTCTGGTGAAGCCCGCAAACACGGGATGGAAAGGCGGAGAACGCCGAGACATGACAGACAGAGGAGCAGGCACGTGGGAAATACGACCTGACCACCGCCAGTGGAAGCTGGTGATGAGTGCTGCGGCCGTCAAGGCCTCGTGACGCCACTGGCCGTAGCCGACACAGGCAGGGCGCCCGGAGCGTAGGAGGCCCAGTGGTTGTCGCCGCTGTGTGTAGCAATGGAACCAACAAAGCAACTTCCCTCTCCGTCTTTCACCTTCGTCCCCGTTGTCTCTCCTTCACTAACACAAGAAGCAAAATACATTTGGGTGTTGGGGAAGGGAGGGGGAGGGATGAGGGCATGAGGGTTGATGGGGAGGGTAAGGATAGACCAGTTGGAAAGAAGAAGGCTAAGAATCGTTGAGCACGAAAGTCAGAACAGGTCCCCTTGGGTAGCCGGATGAGGCACTGGGATGCAGTAATGTAAGCTTTGAAAGGGAAGCAGAAGCTGAATGGCCAGGACAGCCGAAGGAAGGGTAGAGGAAGGGATGAAGGGATGAAGGGATGCATGTGCACAGGGTCTGGTGAACCAGCGAACACAGGTTGAAAAGAGAAACGCCAGACATGACAGACAGAGGGAGCAGGCACATGGAAATACAACCTGACCATCGCCAGTGGAGCTGGTGATGGCGCTGTGGCCGTCGAGCTCGTGACGCCACTGGCCGTAGCCGACGCTGGCGGGGACCCAGAAGTGCAGGAGGCCAGTGGTTGTTGCCGCTGTGGTAGCAATAGAAGCTGACGAAGCAGCTCACAGTCCCGTCATTCACTTAATTCCTCCGTCTCTAACACAAAGAGCAAAACATTTGGGTGTTGGGGAAAGGAGAGGATGTGGGGATGTGGGGGAAAGGGGGTAAGGACAGACCAGTTGAAAGAAGAAGGCAAAGAATGAAAGCACAATAGTAGAACAGGTCCAAAGCAGCCGGATGTGGCACTGGGATAGCAGTAACCAGCATGGAAAGGAGAGAGCAAAGCTGAATGGCCAGGAACAGCCAAAGGAAGGGTGAGGAAGAGCTGAAGGGATGAAGAGCTATGTGAACCTGTGTGAAATGACAGTAACAAGGTTGAAACGTCACAAAAGCTCAGAACAGGCCAAAAGAGGTTTCCTGCATGGAGATGTGTTTAACAGCTACTGTTAAGAAACTAATGTAAACCTGTTGAAATGACAGTAACAAGGTTGAAACGTCACAAAATGTCAGGCAGACGCACTTTCCTGCATGGAGATGTGTGTTTAACAGCTACTGTTAAGAAACTAATGTAAACCTGTTGAAATGACAGTAACAAGGTTGAAACGTCACAAAAGCTCAGAACAGGCCAAAACGCAAGGCCTGCATGGAGATGTGTGAACAGCTACTGTTAAGAAACTAATGTAAACCTGTTGAAATGACAGTAACAAGGTTGAAACGTCACAAAAAGCTCAGAACAGGCCAAAGTTTTGCATGGAGATGTGTGTTTAAAGCTAATGTAAATGTAAACCTGAAATGACAGTAACAAGGTTGAAACGTCACAAAAGCTCAGAACAGGCCAAAACGCAGTTTCCTGCATGGAGATGTGTGCAGCTACTGTTAAAAACTAATGTAAACCTGTTGAAATGACAGTAACAAGGTTGAAACGTCACAAAAGCTCAGAACAGGCCAAAACGCGTTTCCTGCATGGAGATGTGTGTTTAACAGCTACTGTTAAGAAACTAATGTAAACCTGTTGAAATGACAGTAACAAGGTTGAAACGTCACAAAAAGCTCAGAGGCAGGAAACGCGTTTCCTGCATGGAGATGTGTGTTTAACAGCTACTGTTAAGAAACTAATGTAAACCTGTTGAAATGACAGTAACAAGGTTGAAACGTCACAAAAGCTCAGAACAGAAACGCGTTTCCTGCATGGAGATGTGTGCAACAGCTACTGTTAAGAAACTAATGTAAACCTGTTGAAATGACAGTAACAAGGCTGAAACGTCACAAACAGCCCTGTTTCAGAACAAATGCACAGTTAGTCATGGACATGTGGTTTCAGCTACTGTTAAGAAACTAATGTAAACCTGTTGAAATGAAGTAACAAGGTTGAAACGTCACAAAAGCTCAGAACAGGCCAAACGCACGTTTCCTGCATGGAGATGTGTGTTTAACAGCTACTGTTAAGAAACTAATGTAAACCTGTTGAAATGACAGTAACAAGGTTGAAACGTCACAAAAGCTCAGAACAGGCCAAAACACATTTCCTGCATGGAGATGTGTGTTTAACAGCTACTGTTAAGAAACTAATGTAAACCTGTTGAAATGACAGTAACAAGGTTGAAACGTCACAAAAAGCTCAGAACAGGCC
Organism: Percina caprodes; assembly: GCA_013375575.1. Classification (NCBI taxonomy): domain Eukaryota; kingdom Metazoa; phylum Chordata; class Actinopteri; order Perciformes; family Percidae; genus Percina; species Percina caprodes. The sequence goes on from JABXJD010000181.1 coordinate 14,206, forward strand.
AAAACGCAAGTTTCCTGCATGGAGATGTGTGTTTAACAGCTACTGTTAAGAAACTAATGTAAACCTGTTGAAATGACAGTAACAAGGTTGAAACGTCACAAAAGCTCAGAACAGGCCAAAACGCAAGTTTCCTGCATGGAGATGTGTGTTTAACAGCTACTGTTAAGAAACTAATGTAAACCTGTTGAAATGACAGTAACAAGGTTGAAACGTCACAAAAAGCTCAGAACAGGCCAAAACGCAAGTTTCCTGCATGGAGATGTGTGTTTAACAGCTACTGTTAAGAAACTAATGTAAACCTGTTGAAATGACAGTAACAAGGTTGAAACGTCACAAAAAGCTCAGAACAGGCCAAAACGCAAGTTTCCTGCATGGAGATGTGTGTTTAACAGCTACTGTTAAGAAACTAATGTAAACCTGTTGAAATGACAGTAACAAGGTTGAAACGTCACAAAAGCTCAGAACAGGCCAAAACGCAAGTTTCCTGCATGGAGATGTGTGTTTAACAGCTACTGTTAAGAAACTAATGTAAACCTGTTGAAATGACAGTAACAAGGTTGAAACGTCACAAAAGCTCAGAACAGGCCAAAACGCACGTTTCCTGCATGGAGATGTGTGTTTAACAGCTACTGTTAAGAAACTAATGTAAACCTGTTGAAATGACAGTAACAAGGTTGAAACGTCACAAAAGCTCAGAACAGGCCAAAACGCACGTTTCCTGCATGGAGATGTGTGTTTAACAGCTACTGTTAAGAAACTAATGTAAACCTGTTGAAATGACAGTAACAAGGTTGAAACGTCACAAAAAGCTCAGAACAGGCCAAAACGCAAGTTTCCTGCATGGAGATGTGTGTTTAACAGCTACTGTTAAGAAACTAATGTAAACCTGTTGAAATGACAGTAACAAGGTTGAAACGTCACAAAAGCTCAGAACAGGCCAAAACGCAAGTTTCCTGCATGGAGATGTGTGTTTAACAGCTACTGTTAAGAAACTAATGTAAACCTGTTGAAATGACAGTAACAAGGTTGAAACGTCACAAAAGCTCAGAACAGGCCAAAACGCAAGTTTCCTGCATGGAGATGTGTGTTTAACAGCTACTGTTAAGAAACTAATGTAAACCTGTTGAAATGACAGTAACAAGGTTGAAACGTCACAAAAAGCTCAGAACAGGCCAAAACGCACGTTTCCTGCATGGAGATGTGTGTTTAACAGCTACTGTTAAGAAACTAATGTAAACCTGTTGAAATGACAGTAACAAGGTTGAAACGTCACAAAAGCTCAGAACAGGCCAAAACGCAAGTTTCCTGCATGGAGATGTGTGTTTAACAGCTACTGTTAAGAAACTAATGTAAACCTGTTGAAATGACAGTAACAAGGTTGAAACGTCACAAAAGCTCAGAACAGGCCAAAACGCACGTTTCCTGCATGGAGATGTGTGTTTAACAGCTACTGTTAAGAAACTAATGTAAACCTGTTGAAATGACAGTAACAAGGTTGAAACGTCACAAAAAGCTCAGAACAGGCCAAAACGCACGTTTCCTGCATGGAGATGTGTGTTTAACAGCTACTGTTAAGAAACTAATGTAAACCTGTTGAAATGACAGTAACAAGGTTGAAACGTCACAAAAAGCTCAGAACAGGCCAAAACGCAGTTTCCTGCATGGAGATGTGTGTTTAACAGCTACTGTTAAGAAACTAATGTAAACCTGTTGAAATGACAGTAACAAGGTTGAAACGTCACAAAAGCTCAGAACAGGCCAAAACGCACGTTTCCTGCATGGAGATGTGTGTTTAACAGCTACTGTTAAGAAACTAATGTAAACCTGTTGAAATGACAGTAACAAGGTTGAAACGTCACAAAAGCTCAGAACAGGCCAAAACGCAAGTTTCCTGCATGGAGATGTGTGTTTAACAGCTACTGTTAAGAAACTAATGTAAACCTGTTGAAATGACAGTAACAAGGTTGAAACGTCACAAAAAGCTCAGAACAGGCCAAAACGCAAGTTTCCTGCATGGAGATGTGTGTTTAACAGCTACTGTTAAGAAACTAATGTAAACCTGTTGAAATGACAGTAACAAGGTTGAAACGTCACAAAAAGCTCAGAACAGGCCAAAACGCAAGTTTCCTGCATGGAGATGTGTGTTTAACAGCTACTGTTAAGAAACTAATGTAAACCTGTTGAAATGACAGTAACAAGGTTGAAACGTCACAAAAGCTCAGAACAGGCCAAAACGCACGTTTCCTGCATGGAGATGTGTGTTTAACAGCTACTGTTAAGAAACTAATGTAAACCTGTTGAAATGACAGTAACAAGGTTGAAACGTCACAAAAGCTCAGAACAGGCCAAAACGCAAGTTTCCTGCATGGAGATGTGTGTTTAACAGCTACTGTTAAGAAACTAATGTAAACCTGTTGAAATGACAGTAACAAGGTTGAAACGTCACAAAAAGCTCAGAACAGGCCAAAACGCAAGTTTCCTGCATGGAGATGTGTGTTTAACAGCTACTGTTAAGAAACTAATGTAAACCTGTTGAAATGACAGTAACAAGGTTGAAACGTCACAAAAGCTCAGAACAGGCCAAAACGCACGTTTCCTGCATGGAGATGTGTGTTTAACAGCTACTGTTAAGAAACTAATGTAAACCTGTTGAAATGACAGTAACAAGGTTGAAACGTCACAAAAGCTCAGAACAGGCCAAAACGCAAGTTTCCTGCATGGAGATGTGTGTTTAACAGCTACTGTTAAGAAACTAATGTAAACCTGTTGAAATGACAGTAACAAGGTTGAAACGTCACAAAAAGCTCAGAACAGGCCAAAACGCAAGTTTCCTGCATGGAGATGTGTGTTTAACAGCTACTGTTAAGAAACTAATGTAAACCTGTTGAAATGACAGTAACAAGGTTGAAACGTCACAAAAGCTCAGAACAGGCCAAAACGCAAGTTTCCTGCATGGAGATGTGTGTTTAACAGCTACTGTTAAGAAACTAATGTAAACCTGTTGAAATGACAGTAACAAGGTTGAAACGTCACAAAAGCTCAGAACAGGCCAAAACGCACGTTTCCTGCATGGAGATGTGTGTTTAACAGCTACTGTTAAGAAACTAATGTAAACCTGTTGAAATGACAGTAACAAGGTTGAAACGTCACAAAAAGCTCAGAACAGGCCAAAACGCAAGTTTCCTGCATGGAGATGTGTGTTTAACAGCTACTGTTAAGAAACTAATGTAAACCTGTTGAAATGACAGTAACAAGGTTGAAACGTCACAAAAAGCTCAGAACAGGCCAAAACGCGTTTCCTGCATGGAGATGTGTGTTTAACAGCTACTGTTAAGAAACTAATGTAAACCTGTTGAAATGACAGTAACAAGGTTGAAACGTCACAAAAAGCTCAGAACAGGCCAAAACGCAAGTTTCCTGCATGGAGATGTGTGTTTAACAGCTACTGTTAAGAAACTAATGTAAACCTGTTGAAATGACAGTAACAAGGTTGAAACGTCACAAAAGCTCAGAACAGGCCAAAACGCAAGTTTCCTGCATGGAGATGTGTGTTTAACAGCTACTGTTAAGAAACTAATGTAAACCTGTTGAAATGACAGTAACAAGGTTGAAACGTCACAAAAGCTCAGAACAGGCCAAAACGCAAGTTTCCTGCATGGAGATGTGTGTTTAACAGCTACTGTTAAGAAACTAATGTAAACCTGTTGAAATGACAGTAACAAGGTTGAAACGTCACAAAAGCTCAGAACAGGCCAAAACGCAAGTTTCCTGCATGGAGATGTGTGTTTAACAGCTACTGTTAAGAAACTAATGTAAACCTGTTGAAATGACAGTAACAAGGTTGAAACGTCACAAAAGCTCAGAACAGGCCAAAACGCACGTTTCCTGCATGGAGATGTGTGTTTAACAGCTACTGTTAAGAAACTAATGTAAACCTGTTGAAATGACAGTAACAAGGTTGAAACGTCACAAAAAGCTCAGAACAGGCCAAAACGCAAGTTTCCTGCATGGAGATGTGTGTTTAACAGCTACTGTTAAGAAACTAATGTAAACCTGTTGAAATGACAGTAACAAGGTTGAAACGTCACAAAAAGCTCAGAACAGGCCAAAACGCAAGTTTCCTGCATGGAGATGTGTGTTTAACAGCTACTGTTAAGAAACTAATGTAAACCTGTTGAAATGACAGTAACAAGGTTGAAACGTCACAAAAGCTCAGAACAGGCCAAAACGCACGTTTCCTGCATGGAGATGTGTGTTTAACAGCTACTGTTAAGAAACTAATGTAAACCTGTTGAAATGACAGTAACAAGGTTGAAACGTCACAAAAGCTCAGAACAGGCCAAAACGCAAGTTTCCTGCATGGAGATGTGTGTTTAACAGCTACTGTTAAGAAACTAATGTAAACCTGTTGAAATGACAGTAACAAGGTTGAAACGTCACAAAAAGCTCAGAACAGGCCAAAACGCAAGTTTCCTGCATGGAGATGTGTGTTTAACAGCTACTGTTAAGAAACTAATGTAAACCTGTTGAAATGACAGTAACAAGGTTGAAACGTCACAAAAAGCTCAGAACAGGCCAAAACGCACGTTTCCTGCATGGAGATGTGTGTTTAACAGCTACTGTTAAGAAACTAATGTAAACCTGTTGAAATGACAGTAACAAGGTTGAAACGTCACAAAAGCTCAGAACAGGCCAAAACGCAAGTTTCCTGCATGGAGATGTGTGTTTAACAGCTACTGTTAAGAAACTAATGTAAACCTGTTGAAATGACAGTAACAAGGTTGAAACGTCACAAAAGCTCAGAACAGGCCAAAACGCAAGTTTCCTGCATGGAGATGTGTGTTTAACAGCTACTGTTAAGAAACTAATGTAAACCTGTTGAAATGACAGTAACAAGGTTGAAACGTCACAAAAAGCTCAGAACAGGCCAAAACGCAAGTTTCCTGCATGGAGATGTGTGTTTAACAGCTACTGTTAAGAAACTAATGTAAACCTGTTGAAATGACAGTAACAAGGTTGAAACGTCACAAAAGCTCAGAACAGGCCAAAACGCAAGTTTCCTGCATGGAGATGTGTGTTTAACAGCTACTGTTAAGAAACTAATGTAAACCTGTTGAAATGACAGTAACAAGGTTGAAACGTCACAAAAGCTCAGAACAGGCCAAAACGCAAGTTTCCTGCATGGAGATGTGTGTTTAACAGCTACTGTTAAGAAACTAATGTAAACCTGTTGAAATGACAGTAACAAGGTTGAAACGTCACAAAAAGCTCAGAACAGGCCAAAACGCAAGTTTCCTGCATGGAGATGTGTGTTTAACAGCTACTGTTAAGAAACTAATGTAAACCTGTTGAAATGACAGTAACAAGGTTGAAACGTCACAAAAAGCTCAGAACAGGCCAAAACGCACGTTTCCTGCATGGAGATGTGTGTTTAACAGCTACTGTTAAGAAACTAATGTAAACCTGTTGAAATGACAGTAACAAGGTTGAAACGTCACAAAAAGCTCAGAACAGGCCAAAACGCAAGTTTCCTGCATGGAGATGTGTGTTTAACAGCTACTGTTAAGAAACTAATGTAAACCTGTTGAAATGACAGTAACAAGGTTGAAACGTCACAAAAGCTCAGAACAGGCCAAAACGCAAGTTTCCTGCATGGAGATGTGTGTTTAACAGCTACTGTTAAGAAACTAATGTAAACCTGTTGAAATGACAGTAACAAGGTTGAAACGTCACAAAAGCTCAGAACAGGCCAAAACGCAAGTTTCCTGCATGGAGATGTGTGTTTAACAGCTACTGTTAAGAAACTAATGTAAACCTGTTGAAATGACAGTAACAAGGTTGAAACGTCACAAAAGCTCAGAACAGGCCAAAACGCAAGTTTCCTGCATGGAGATGTGTGTTTAACAGCTACTGTTAAGAAACTAATGTAAACCTGTTGAAATGACAGTAACAAGGTTGAAACGTCACAAAAAGCTCAGAACAGGCCAAAACGCAAGTTTCCTGCATGGAGATGTGTGTTTAACAGCTACTGTTAAGAAACTAATGTAAACCTGTTGAAATGACAGTAACAAGGTTGAAACGTCACAAAAAGCTCAGAAGAGGCCAAAACGCAAGTTTCCTTCATGTAGATGTGTGTTTAACAGCTACATGCATTTTGGCCTCTTCTGAGCTTTTTGTGATGTTTCAACCTTATTACTGTCATTTCAAAAGGTTTACATTAGTTTCTTAACAGTAGCTGTTAAACACACATCTCCATGCAGGAAACTTTTGTTTCAGACTCTTCTGAGATTTTTGTGATGTTTCAACCTTGTTTCTGTCATTTCAACAAGTTTACATTAATTTCTTAACAGTAGTTGCTATACACACATCTCCATGCAGGAAACATGCGTTTTGGTCTCTTCTGAGCTTTTTGTGATTTTTCAAGCTTGCTACTGTTATTTCAACACGTTTACATTAGTTTCTTAACAGTTGCTGCTATTCACACATCTCCATGCAGGAAACATGCATTTTGGTCTCTTCTGAGCTCTTTGTGATATTCCAAGATTGTTACTGCCAGTACAACAGATTTACATTCGTTTCTTAACAGTAGCTGCTATAACAGACATCTGCATGCAGGAAATGTGCGTGTCGGCCTCTTCTGAGCTTTTTGTGATGTTTCAAGCTCGTTACTGTAATTTCAACAGTTTTACATAGTTTCTTAACAGAAGCTGCTATTCACACATCTCCATGAAGGAAATGTCCGTTTCGGCCTCTTCTGAGCTTTTTGTGACATTTCAAACTTGTTGCTGTCATTTCAACAGGTGTACATTAGTTTCTTAACAATTGCTGCTATACAGACATCTCCATGCAGGAAACTTGCGTTTTTGCTTCTTCTGAGCTTTTTTGTGACGTTTCAAGCTGGTTACTGTTATTTCAACACGTTTACATTAGTTTCTTAACAGTTGCTGCTATAAACACATCTCCATGCAGGAAACGTGCGATTCGGCCTCTTCTGAGCTTTCTGTGATGTTTCAACCTTGTTACTGTCTTTTCAACAGGTTTACATTAGTTTCATGACAGAAGCTGCTATTCACACACCTCCATGCAGGAAACATGCGTTTTGGCCTCTTCTGGGCTTTTTGTGATGTTTCAACCTGGTTACTGTCATTTCAACAGGTTTATATTAGTTTCTTAACAGTAGTTGCTATACACACACATCTCCATTCTGGAAACAAGCGTTTCGGCCACTTCTGATCTTTTTGTGATATTCCAAGCTTGTTACTGCCTGTACACCAGTTTTACATTAGTTTTTTAACCGAAGCATCTATTCACACCTCTCCATGCAGGAAACTTGCGTTTCGGCCTCTACTGAGATTTTAGTTATATTCCTAGCTTGTTACTGTCACTGCAACAGTTTTACATTAGTTTCTTAACAGAAGCTGCTATTCACACATCTCCATGCAGGAAATTTGCGTTTCGGCCTTTTCTGAGCTTTTTGTGATGTTTCAACCTTTTCTGTCATTTCAACAGGTTTACATTAGTTTCTTAACAGTAGTTGCTGTACACACATCTCCATGCAGTAAACGTGCTTTTTGGCCTCTTCTGAGCTTTTTGTGATGTTTCAAGCTTGTTACTGTCATTTCAACAGTGTTACATTAGTTTCTTTACAGAAGCTGTTATTCACACATCTCCATGCAGGAAACGTGCATTTTGGCCTCTTCTAAGCTTTTTGTGATGTTTCAACCTTGTTACTGTCATTTCAACAGGTTTACATTACTTTCTTGACATTAGCTGCTATTCACACACCTCCATGCATGAAATTTGCATTTTGGCCTCTTCTGAGCTTTTTGTGATGTTTCAACCTGTTGTCATTTCAACAGGTTTACATTAGTTTCTTAACAGTTGCTGCTTGTCGGGAAAATGTTTTTATTATGTTCCTTGGCAACTTAAGTGGGTCACTTGTTGTTTCACTTTTCACTTATCATTGTTTCATTTTTCACTTATCATTGTTTCACTTATATAACCTGCTTTGGAAGCCTTATTTACGTACAGAGCTCATGTTTTTCCTAGACTGATTGGAACGGCATTCCTGTCTCGAAAACATGTTTCCGAGACAGGATGGTTCACCATGGGGTCAACTGATAGCGGGGACTGGCCATCTCTGCTCGCATGTGACACTCGTTTTTTAAAGTATAAAAGACAGAGAAGTCCCTTGGCCTGGTAGAGTCAGCTGCGGACGCCCAGCCACGTTGATGCTGCTCTGCCCGGACTGACGGCTCTCCAGTCCTGTGTCACGGTAAGAGCTGTAATGAGAGGTATGGAACGCCAAAAGGGTCACAATTTGTCACTTCCGTTTCGCGTCGTCACTTCCACTTCGCCGAAAAAAACGGCGTTCAATGTCAAAGCGCCGTAAAAAGCGCCGTGGAATGCTCCTTTAACAACGCTTTTTACGTGGACCGGGCTGCGTGTCATAACGCGTCACATGACGCGTTACGTTTGCCGCGTTAAAAGCGCCGTTTAAGGAGAATTTTGCGCCATTTTTTACGCGGCTCGGGACGCGTATTATAACGCGTATCATAACGCGTTGTGTAAAATTATAATGAGCTCCACCCTGTCTTTTCCAAAGCCAATACATTCGTACTGTTATCACCCAATCAGTAAAGAACAAGAACAGACCAAATGAATACAACCCAGCACAAGTATGAGCAAAGCTCTGTGGATTTGGGAGAGGCTTGTCTGTTTTTCTATTAGTACGGCCATCGGTAAACTGAAATTGAACTGAAATTGTAGGCAGACAAACTGTATTGTGTTTTCATTGAATAGGTTATCATTTGTGAAAGGTTTGCTACAAACACAATTAACTAACAGACACTGATATTCTACTAACTCGCTCTTGGTAAAATAGGTGTAGGCTACTAACCTCCAAAAATTAAAACCACAGACTTTCATCTTGCATGTATGTATTGTAACTACATATTAAGTAAATAACATCAGTGTTTCCCCCTATCTTTATAGAACCAATCCAGTTGATTTTGAAGAACACAATCCAAACATAATGCAATCAGTCCACTAGGGGGCACTCACACACTACCAAATACATTAGACGTTTTAAGGACTTGACCACAGTACACATGCATTCTTTGTATATTTTAAATTCTAGAGAAATTCGTTTTTCCAAGACTTTAAAGACTTAAAGTATATACATCCGTACCAACAATGTATTTATGGAACAAGTCCACCAACATGTTTAGGCCTATACATACATACCTACCTTAGATGGTGAAAGGAGGTGTAGGTAAGAGTTCAAGTGGCCTAATGATGATAAAGTAAATAGTGAAATTCAAGGCTGTCAACTGGGACTAGCCAATATTGATGCATGCAACTGACTGTTCAGCAAATAAAGAGCTTGTGTGTAGAAGCTTTGATTGCGCAGGTTTTGGTCTGGATGCAGCAGCACAGACAATCAGACCGAATCAGAAGTGTTTTCCTACATAATGCACCTTGAAACCTGGTCTGGTTTGGCCTCATGAAAGCTGGGGTTCCATCCACTTTCATAAATTTAAGCACAGTACTAATGACAGTTTCAATTAAATGAATGCAGCAAAGGCCCTCAAACTGCAGCTAAACCTGGGTTGTGTGTTGTGTAGATTGTGAGCGGCCAGGTAACACTCAGTGAAATAACAAATAACAGTTTTTCGACTCCCTTTTATTATTGAAATGTCACGACACCCCGAAAATCTCATCCATCTAGTTATACTACAACTCAAGACATGTCTGTTCTTGATAGACAACAAGGTAAAGAGGCTCAGCTGACTTGATAGCTGCAACAGCTTTACAAACAAATGTTAACATTAGTGTGTGTAAAAAATGGATTAAGCAACAGTTAATTTTTTTGAATGGGAACAAAATTCCACAGTTCAGTGCCCACCAGTGGAATAAGATTTTAAAGGAGATAATCTTTTTCAAAAAAAGAAAAAGTACACTAAAGCCATGAAATGTCTAAGCACCACAATTTTCATCCATTTAAAAAAAAAAAAAAAAAAAAAAAATTATTATTAGACATATAAAGACTACTTTTGGACAAACACTTTCCAAGAAGTACTAAAAAATGATGTAATAACAGGGATCTGAGGGATTCGATCATCCGTGTGATCCTGAGGGATCCGTGAGAAACAAAATACCCATCTTGTAAAATTCTAAAATATTGTTTATATGTTAAAATGACATTGCAAGTTAAACCATACGGACTGTGTGTGTGTGTGTGTGTGTGTGGAAATGCTGCAGTTGATAGATCATCACTGCAGTCGATACATCATCGTCGAGGCACTGCATTCAAGATCATAATTTTTTATATGGTAGCAGATGAAGTCATTGCATCGAAAATATTCAATTGTACTTATTACAAACAGCTAGTATCACACACCTTGAATGGACATCAGCCAGCACTCCCACTGGAAGACAGTTTCCTCCTCCTGTTCTCTGTGGTTGCTGCCTTGTGGACTCCAGGATATAGTGAAGAGGTTCCTGATGCCATTCCTGGAGAGTTTCTGTGTTGCATTTGTGAACAATGGGAGGAACTCTCTCCAGTTCATCGCTACCATCTCCCACATCTGGCCACATGAATTCATCCCGGCAATGAACTGTTGGACCATACTGGCCACCCTTAACACATTAATATCAATATTTTCACATCAATAACACATTCCATAGTAACTAGTGTCATACAGTATGACAAAAATGGTCAACATTACTACAACATTACTACTGGTTAATATTCGGTAACTCCTCCTATTTACACAATCAAAGAAAACAAGATTACATTAAAGCGTATGTCTCAAAGCACTGTGTTCAAAATCCAGCTTAGAACTTAGAACCCCATCCCTTTGTTGTTGTTCATTTACCTGTGGTACAAGTAATTGGTAACGATTTGCCTGTGAATTGTAGGCAGGTCCCTCACAGAGGCTGTGTAAATGTTTGGCACACCACAGTCTGCTATCCAGTCTCCCAATGTGCATTTGAGCTCCTCTAGCTCCTCATTGGTGCTGCATTTCCCAACCTGAGTATACCAATAAATGAGTTATTTGTAGTCAATATAGATCTTAAGGTTACAGAGGACAAAAAATGTTTAGACAATGTTTCAAGATAGTGATGCAAGTGATAAAAATAATACGTTACTATTTTAAAACAAGACTATAACATACATTTTCAAGCTTCATCTGCAACTCCTCTTCCTGGAAAATATCCAGGTCAAAGGAGGTCATCTCAGGCTTGAGCAGAAATAGGTCTGGGTTCAGGCATCGGATACCTGGTCCATTGTGGATTATGGACCAGGCCACCAGCTTTCCCGCAGTGTAAAACTTGTTTTGTGCCAAAATCCCATTGGTTATAGCTGAAAAGGAGCCACCCTGGTCTTTCTTGGAAAATGCCCATCTTTTCCTGCAGTTCAATCATGAGGAGTCTGTAACAGAAAGATAAAAATCTCATGTATGGTCTTAAAAATAATGGCACATCTGAAAAGGTATCACTGTTCACATGCCCTTTTTATGCATCAAATCTTGAATTAACCTGAAATACTCTCTCCTTGGACCTCCGTAGTCTTCTGCCCGATCCCCAACGACCTCGATATGTGGGAGTTTATGCCAGGCAAAATAGCTCCTGCTTAGAGCAACACATGCACTCTGAAGAATGTTTTTGCGCCTGGCAATGACGGTGATGCTGCAGCTGAGGTCTAGCTGGTCATTTTGAAAGTCTTTCAAAATGTCAGCCAGACATTTGACATTCTGAGAACACAGAAAACAAAACAATGACAACACATGCATAACCAGGCCATATAGGATAGACAAATTTAGATAAAATCCTATATTTGCATACATTGGGGCTGTTGCACCTGACTGGAGACTGGAGAACAGAGAGAATTTCAACTTCTGAATCAGAGGGGTCCATGTAGAAGTCTTCCCTATGTCCGACAGAAGATACAATATGATTAGGAAAAGGCAGTTCAAATATTGGGGTCAGCCAACAGCACACAAACTATTTACATTCAAAGCTTATTCTCAAAAATGTCTAGTGGCCATGAATATTTAAACAAACTAACAGACAAACAAACCTCATATCCTCATGATTACCGCTACCAGTGGTAGCTGTAGAATGGACAGGCGGTCCTGCATCCTGCCTGAAAGTGGCGGCTGAAGCTTAGACGGGCTGCCCTGCATCCTGCCTGAAAGTGGCAGCTGTAGAATGGACAGGCGGTCCTGCATCCTGCCTGAAAGTGGCGGCTGAAGCTTAGACGGGCTGCCCTGCATCCTGCCTGAAAGTGGCAGCTGAAGCTTGGACGGGCTGCCCTGCATCCTGACTCAAAGTGGCGGCTGAAGCTTGGACGGGCTGCCCTGCATCCTGCCTGAAAGTGGCAGCTGTAGAATGGACAGGCGGTCCAGCATCCTGCCTGAAAGTGGCAGCTGAAGCTTGGACGGGCTGCCCTGCATCCTGCCTGAAAGTGGCAGCTGTAGAATGGACAGGCGGTCCTGCATCCTCCCTGAAAGTGGCGGCTGAAGATTGGACGGGCTGCCCTGCATCCTGCCTGAAAGTGGCGGCTGAAGCTTGGACGGGCTGCCCTGCATCCTGCCTGAAAGTGGCAGCTGTAGAATGGACAGGCGGTCCTGCATCCTGCCTGAAAGTGGCGGCTGAAGCTTGGATGGGCTGCCCTGCATCCTGCCTGAAAGTGGCAGCTGAAGCTTGGACGGGCTGCCCTGCATCCTGCCTGAAAGTGGCAGCTGAAGCTTGGACGGGCTGCCCTGCATCCTGCCTGAAAGTGGCAGCTGAAGCTTGGACGGGCTGCCCTGCATCCTGCCTGGAAGTGGCAACTGAATCTTGGACGGGCTGCCCTGCATCCAGGCTCAAAGTGGCAGCTGAAGCTTGGACGGGCTGCCCTGCATCCAGGCTCAAAGTGGCGGCTGCAGCCTGGATTAGGTTATGTTACAAAGTATTGATTTGAACTTTTGTTGTTTACCAAATACTTTTTTTTTTTTTAATCCTACAATGTGATTTCCTGGATTTTTTTTCTCGCTCCATTTTTATCTTTAATAGTTAAGTGTACCTATGATGAACATTACAGACTTCTCCTTTCTAAGTAGGACAACTTGCACAGTCCATGGCTGACTAAATACTTTTTTGGCCACACTGTACAATATCCAGATCCACCTGATCCGAAAGTAATTGCTGCTTAAATATGTACATGGTGTTACAGGTACATGGTAACCTTAAGTATGGTACTGAAAATCCTCACACACATTTGCCTACCTGTGGACGAATATATAAATTGGACCGGCGCAAGGCATTATTGAGATGGATTTCCCTGGGGCACATAGTGTTCAAGTTTAGAGGCATGATCATTCTTTGGCCATTGACTCTGCACAACTCGAACTCTTGCTGCGTGGCCAAATCTGGAAACGTGTCCCTCAGGACTTGAAGGAATTCATCTTCCTGTAAATCCAGAGGTACAACGAACCGGCGAGGTTCAGTGGCATCTGACAAAGCATCAAACAAAAGTATTACCTTTGTCAATAGCACATTCATTCCAAGCTGCTAAATGCATGTCAGTAATATCTGCATGTTGTTGCTTTGTACATAGTGACGTGCAATGACAAAGCGAAATCTAATATCAAATTAGTTCTGTGATGCGGTAATTACTTATTTAAATAACACATACAGTGGGTAGATGAAGTGAAGAAAACATGCATAAAGGGTGAGCCTAAACAATACAGACCAAAATGCCATGCTAAAAGGATAGACTTACCCATACGTGAAGTGATCCTCTGAATAGAATGCTTAAGTAGTGTAACTTTTGTTACATTTGTTATTTGTCGCGTTGTTAATCTCCTTCGTCGACGACTTAATGGTCCACTGCTTTCCGAATTTCTAAAAGCTTGATAAAAAGGCCCAAAATAGTCTACGTTGATTATAGCGCCCCCTAATGGCCCATCTTTACCAAATGTGGTACAGAGCCTCCGGGCGGCATGGTAAACAATCGTCACAGGTTTGGTATCGATAGCATTTATTGTGGCAGAGATATTGCAATTGCAAATTTCCCATTTAACTGCATTGAGTGACAAAACCAATAAACATTGATTATAGCGCCTCCTAAAGGCCAATCTTTACCATATTCGGATCAAAGCATCGGGGGAGCATGTTGAACACTTAACTAAAGTTGTGTATTGATACCATTTATTTTGGCCGAGATATGGCAAAGTCGGTGTTTTCATAGTTAGCTATACAAATTTGTTTGTCTGTAATATGCGCAATTTTTATTCTATAAATAATCTTTATATAACTTTTTGTCAGGTCGGTCTGGAGATGCTATGTGCCAAGTTTCGTGCAGATCCATTGCACGGTCTAGGAGGAGTTCGAAAAAGTAGGTTTTCGATAAATCGCGATTTTTCACGCATAAAAGTCTAGGCGGAAATGGGCGTGGCCTATATCAGGAGATTCAGTAGGATCCAGGGAACGCGTGGATATAAGGTTTTTAAATTTCCGATGTACGGTTTGGGAGTTATAGGGCCAAACGCGTTTTTTCGTGCTATAGCGCCACCTAGTGGTGGAAGTGGGTCAATTTTTGCGTCTGAGGTCTTTGCGGACTTTCGGACCAGTCCTGAAAATGGCGCGTCGCAGGCTGCAGTACCACTTTTATGCGGAGAAGAATAATGATTAATTCAAAAATGCACCATCAAATGTTGAAAAATGTTCATGGATAATGAAAGTAGTTTATTAAAACTGTTCCAAGCAATTAGCCCATGTCCTTAACTAAGTGGTTTCCTTGGATTCATACTGCGAGTCAGCTCTAGAGCAGGCAAAAACCTAAATGTAGCACCCCTACACTCCATATGTATTTGAACATTTCCAAATTCACCTGTCACAACAACCAAACCATTTCAGGTGACTTATTTTATCTTCATACTTTATGTAAAGACAAAAAAACAACTAGAACTGCACGCAGTTTCAACGGGGTCCAAGCCACCCCGCGCACAAAAGCGGAACCCGAAGCGAAACGGCGGGGGAGGCAGACGTCGGGAAATACGGAGAGGCGCTCATAACGCTACGGATTAATAGCACAATGAAACTCTGGGCTTTCTACATCTACCCTGTTAATTTCAAGTAATTCACTTTAGTGGAAGTGGTTAATCCAAACGTTGGCCCGTAGGACACGCCGACTTGTACCAATCAGTATCCCACTCTAGGGGGCACCTCAGGAGTGGCCTTAGATGGTACCTATCAAATTTCGTAAAATTCGGATGAGCAGTTCATAAGATATAAACTTTTTGTATTTGTGGCGCCCCCTAGTGGCCAATGTTCGTGAGTTCGAAAAAGTTGGTTTTCGATAAATCGCGATTTTTCACGCATAAAAGTCTGGGCGGAAATGGGCGTGGCCTACATCACGTGATTCAGTAGGATCCAGGGAACGCGTGGATATAAGGTTTTTAAATTGCTGATGTACGGTGTGGGAGTTATAGGGCCAAACGCGTTTTTTTGTGCTATAGCGCCACCTAGTGGTGGAAGTGGGGCAACTTTTTGCGTCTGAGGTCTTTGCGCAGTTTAGGACCAGTCCTGAAAATGGCGCGTCGTCACCATGTACGGTTTAGGCTGCAGTACCACTTTTATGCGGAATAATGAAGAGAAGAAGAAGAAGAAACCGACGAAAACAATAGGGTTCCACAGCCCTGCTGTGTGAACCGTGTATTGCTATGCAATACCGCGGTGCACGCATCCTCGGGCTTGGACCCCTAATAATCACTCTGGTCAACATCTGGTCTTGGTCACAAGGGGTCACATATTCTGACAACAGCTGACAAAATATGTCTTGATAGTTTGTTTTTTAGTTTGAACACAAAACGAAATAACGAGAAGGTCAGTGTATGTTTTGGTCATTCGATTTTCATTTCATGAACAGGAATTAAAAAACAAAAAAACGAGTGGTTATTTGATTTTCGTTTTAAAAAACAAAATTGAATATTGAAATACAAAGCATTTTTCCTTTTCATGGAACTGTACCCTTGTGGATGAAGTCTGTAAATGAGGTCTTCTCGCCTGATTGTGGCGATGAGATGACAGCAGCAACTGCATGAAGAGGGTCCAATAAAACTCCTTTCCATGATCTAGTCGCACCTGGTCCCACATCCCACAAGTAAGTACAGCAGGCCTATTGGATGGAAGAGTGGGTTTTAATTTGTGCAAAACTTTTCAAGCTTCATTATCCAAATCACTTATTCACACTGTAATACAGTCCATAACAACGTAGATGTCAAGCAATGATCATTTAGACATATTGACTAAATGCACTAGCTATTTGTATGCAATATTTTACAACTATTTAAGGGATAGTCTAATTTATTTGAGAGCAATATTTGTTATTTTGTTACATTATTTGCAGCCTCTTCTTTTTAATTTGATAGGTGGGTATAAGGTAAATGACTAGTGAAAAATGTGTGTGATTGAACCATGCTCTTACTGTGAAACCAAAAAGAGACTGCACTTATGTCATACCATCCATCCATCCATCTTCATCCGCGTATCCGGTATCGGGTCTCGGGGGCAGCAGCTCCAGCAGGGGACCCCAAACTTCCCTTTCCTGAGCCACCTCAACCAGCTCCGACTTGGGGATCCCGAGGCCAGGTTCTCTCCACCTAGTCCTGGGTCCTCCTCCCAGCTGGACGTCCCTCCACCAGTCCTGGGTCTGGGAACCCCCAGCTGGCATCCTCCTGGGAACCAGGAGGCATCCCCAGATCCCGAACCACCTCAACTGGCTCCTTTCAACGTGAAGGAGCAGCGGCTCTACTCCGAGCTCCTCTTGGAGGACTGAGCTTCTCAGCCGATCTCTAAGGGAGACGCCAGCCCGGTCTGAGAAGATGAAGATGAATATGAATTTCTATTTTCTAGTGATTATATATTTCGTTGTATGAGAAAATGAAAATCAAATCATTTTTTTAAATTTCGCTCCTCCGTTTTGGACCATGAAAAGGAAAAATGCGTTGTATTTCAATTTTCAATTTTGTTTTTTAAAACGAAAATCAAATAACCGCTCGTTTTTTAGTTTTTTAATACCTGTTCATGAACTGAAAATCAAATGACCAAAACATACACTGACCCGAGAAAACCACCTTTTTTCGTTTGTCGTTTCAAACCAAAAACAAAGAAACTGTAAAAAAAGAGCCGTTCTCCCGTTTTGGTTTCTGAATTCAAAAAACGACTAAACCAAATTCAAATAACGGTCCGTTTTTGGTTTTTTTAAATTCCTACTTTCATTTCTCCGTTTGAAGATCTACATTAAAAGAAAGACAGGTACCGGAAGTAATAGTAAATAAAGCCTATATGAATATAGGCTTTATTTACTAGCCTATATGAATATAGGCTTTATTTACTATTACTTCCGGTACCTGTCTTTTATTTATAAATAAAAGCCAAGCTTATAGAACGGGCATCATATGCAGCAATAACGCTATACCAGAGTAACGTTAGAAGGAAATATTCAATCAATAAATCGGCTGATATGAACCTGGACCCAAAGAAATATGTTAGCAACAGTAGTTTATTACAGTGATTTAATATCGTGCACGTACACATCACCAGCCACGTTTAATGAGCGCATTGTTTGGTTCAATACAGTTGGTAATAAGGGTAACCTATAATACAGCTGGTAATATATATAATATAATAATATATGGTAACCTAAGAACTTAATTACTGTGTGTGCAGAGTTGGTACTGTTAGCGCTATATTATATAAGTAAATTAATATTTAATGTGGTTTCCACGTAGTGGACCAAACTGTTCCCCCTCTCTAGCAGCAGATGGCAGTATTTAAACGACTGACTGTATTGTGCCTTTGGGAACTGTTTTAAATCAAGATTACTGATACAGATATATTTATTGTTGTTGATTTCATTTTGGTTTTAGTTGCAACAGCATCATCATCATCATCATTCACCCCCAGCCCAGAGTTAAACCTTTATGCGCTTCTGTTTTAACCTGACTCTAACACTGTGTAGCGGCCCCTCGGATTTATCGATTCAGACGCAGAGAGTTTCAAACGGTCAATTTATTTCTTCCTCTTAATGAGCACCAGGCACAATTCGTATAATGAACACCGTGAAAACTCCAGAAAACAGAAGTACAAAATGTTTCAATGTAGATTCACAAACAATTCACATATTAATCATATTCACATATTTTCTCTCATTCCTTATTCCGCTCTCCAAGGGCGCTATCAAAGAGTTTCCGTCCATTAGCTAGCATGCTCTCTAGCTTGACACATTCTCACAGTTTGGAACTCTTAGAAATATCATGTGCGAACAACAAGAATAATGTAAACCTTTTCCTTACAAGATTCAATGGATGAATGATTAATAACTTACAAGTTTTTACAGCTACGACGATGCGTGAGCACCACATTGTGAAGAGAGTAGCAGGAAGTGTAAATGACAAAAATATCAGAAGAAGAAAACGGCGCTTTTCAAAATAAAAGCAGAACAGCCCACAAAATAACACAAGAACTACAATGTTGTTAACATGAAAAATATAATACTGTGTAGGAGAATAGTATTGCAATTTATCAGAGACATTTACACACTGCTATCAGCTTCCCAGCAGCTCAGACAAACTCACATCAGAAATGTCCTAATGTAGGCCATCTGGCCAAAAGAATGATTTACCAGTGTGCTATATACTGTGTGAATCTTTCTTTGCTGTACACATTCCAGTGTGTATAACATACAACACTGTCATTGTGTCATGCAAGTGAAGAGAATCCATACACGCTAAACATTTATTCAACATATATAGCACACATGCTTTCAAAGGCATTATGTCCAATCTATGTTTGCTGCTGCTGACCATCATGGTGTTGTTTTAGGCAAATAATAAATTATTAAATTGTTAAATTTTTTTCTATTATGTCCACTTGCAGAATAGTTAAGTTTAGTTGAAATCTCCCTTTGTTGTTAATATGTTATTTTATGCAAATAATAAATTAATCAATTTATTTTATTAAAATGTTTAGATTATGTTCACTTGCTTGTTGTCTATTACACCCCCCCCCCCAAGAAACGGGATTTGTGAAAGCACAGTTATAATGAAAATCATGGAAAGTGTTTAGCTTTCCAAAATTACAGAACATAAAACTTAATTTATATATTATCTCCAGATGACAGTAGCTCGCACACAGCAGGCATGGAGACACCTACTGGTCTGTTTGTAATGTTTTGAACTGCGCTTGATGGTCTATTATGGTGGAAACCACATTAAATATTAATTAACTTATATAATACAGCGCTAACAGTACCAACTCTGCACACACAATAACGTAATATAAATTAAGAAAGGTTTGTGCATATCTTGCCTCGATAAAACATTACTTTCCTCCACCGGACCATCCTCATTTAAGAGCCGGTTAAATTGTGCATTCATTCGGTCTCTAAGGTCATTAATTCTTGACCTGAAACGACTTCTCCTCTCAGCCATTCTCTCACCAACAACACTCAGCAAGTTAAAAAGAAAAAAAAAGCGCGCAAGGATCTGACGACAAAATTTGCCCAAAAAAAAGAAAAAAAGTCGGGGTGAAAACAAGGGGAAGTATTTAAATGGGGAATTTAACTCCGGAATCTCAAACAGCGCAGTCACTTTTGAGCTCTATAACGATAGTCTATTTTCAATCGAAAGAGGAGAGAAGAACGACAACTCCCGCTTTTTTTCTAAAAGATGGCTAGGAGAAACTTTATTTCCCAGTGCAAGTGGACGTTAGACAACTGCACTCATCTTCTGCAGACAGATGCTGGGCCTGCTGTTTTGGAATCAACATTAAGAAGGTGAGAGTTTCAGTTGTAAAATGTTTCTGTAATAGTAAAGTTGCTAGAGAAATGCAGTTTCGTTTACAATATTGATAGTGAATGTAAAGGTTGAACAAGTGACTGTTTTTTTTATATTGTTAGCCATAAGCACATGGATATATAATTTAGGCTGACCATGCCTTCAGTAGGTTAACATTAACTACAATGTAATGAACGTGAACCTGGCTCTCTTGCTTATGTATTCGGCATCTCTTTATGTAACCCAACTTCTCGTTCATACACAAGTGCCAGAATAAACCGGAACTAGAGGCTGCTATACCAGGTATAAAAATAGGTTTTATTTATATTACATCAGAACAAAAATATAGTAAAACACGATTCAGGACTAGACTGAATTACCAGGGATTAATGGGGCTAGTTCAAGACATGCATTATTAACATAGGATTGTTAAACATTTAAAAAAAATAAAGAAACCTATTTCAAAAATAAAGCCTACCCAATCAAGCACTTTTGAGTTATAAAAAGTTAAACTATGTTTTGAAAACCATGTATTTCTGTTTATGTATAATGCAGCCAGATCAGGAAAATATGTATTTTGTCTCTGTGAAGAGGTTAAGATGGCCCTACAGTTTCTCACCTCCCCCCCTCTCTTCCTCTGTCTCTAAAGAATTAATTAGGTCATATCTATCACTTAGCATACATGAGGAAACTCATTGTCCCCACAGGAAAGGTAACTTTTGTTCCTGCCTTTTGGGAGCCGCCCCTGCTGGGCCAGACTTGACTAAGAACAAAGGATATGCATATCCCAGTAAATGTGAATAGAATTGGCACTACCATGATAAATGACCTGTGACCTGGAATAAACCTGACAATCCAGAGGTGGGACTTGAGAAAACATCTGAGCAATAGTGAAAGATTTAGTTTCAGGACCCACCCTCAACTTCTTTGGGATAAAATTGGGACGTGGTGATGATTTTGGGACTGGTCTCATGTGACTCCATCAGGGAGAAGTATGGATTTATTTTTTTCCAGATTGGCTCACCCTCTACTCACCAGTACAGGTGGTAGGTGCCAATTGGGTGAGGCTGGGATAAAAAAAACGTTTGAGGGAAAAGGAGGAATGAACAACTTGCTGAGATGTTGCAGGTTTGTTTGAGGGTGTTTTGCCTTAATTCGAATTATGTTTGTCTTCATGTTTCTGCAGTCCTAAGAATTCCTATCCCAATGCAATTCTCCTTCCCAGTTATGTCAAAAGTCAAACTTAGATTGACACTCCACTGAATTTTTTTCCCTGCCAATAATGTTGATGTCAACTGTTAAATCTTTTCATTTACTGCGTTCTAGGTGGGAGACCATGCAAAGGAGTCTTGAATGGGCAAGGGGGAGGCTGATAAATGTTCAAGCAGCAGATTGCTTACTTGGAGACATAGCTGAATATATACGTGAAGTAAGGAGCTGTAGATGGCATGAACAACAAGGTAAGTTAAAATGACACAGCATCACAGATTGTGATGGTAGGTTTGTAGCTCGATTGCTTCATGTCTTCCCTCTCTTGCTTCAATATCCTCAAATTAAAATGTTAATGACATTGGCTTTCATTCCAATACAGCTGTACATCAAATTCAGATCCTTCAGACAACCACACAACACACAAACTGCAATTCTAACAAATTCACTTGAATGACAATGTACTCTATGTTACAGCCAGTTCATCTTACCAGGCTCCACTGGCTTGGACTGGTGCTAGAGGTCTGCCTCACTTCTCCATCTCTCTAGAGCAACTGACATTCCTAAAGACATGTGGATTTACAGTCTCACAGATTGCAGATATTCTGCATGTTTCTGTACCTACAATCAAACAACGTTTCAGGTAGGTTCCATTAGCTGCTTTATCTAGCTGACTTGACAAGCAGCTGATGGATTACAAATGTGTGGTTTATGTGATTTTATGTATTTTTATTTAGAGTTTTTATACACAGCCTAAGCTATACAGTGACTCTGTAATTCATTTACTTCTCAGGAGGTTCAAATTGACCCGCTCTGCGTCATACTCTGACATGTGGGGAGTCATTCCCCTGAGTCCTTATGTTCTTTTTTCCCCAGCATGTTCCCTCGGATCAGGGAGGCTCCAAAATCAGGGTAGCAGCTGTCGCCATGGTCCCGCTACACGTCCTGCGATGCCGTGTTCATCCTGCCATGCTCTGCTGTGCCCTGCTACGTCCTGCTGTGCCTTGTAATGCCGCACAGTGCCCTGCTATGCCATGAAACTCAAGAACACAAAGAACTACTACAAACTACTATTTTTTCTATTGTTGTTATTGCCAATCTTCATTCTAACCCCAACCGGCCCGTCAGACACCGCCTACCAAGAGCCTGGGTCTGTCCGAGGTTTCTGCCTAAAAGGAAGTTTTTCCTCGCCACTGTCGCACTGTTGCTTGCTCTGGAGGAAACTACTAGAACTGTTGGGTCCTTGTAAATTCTGGAGTGTAGTCTAGACCTACTCTATCTGGTCTAGACCTACTCTATCTGTAAAGTGTCTCGAGATAACTCTTGTTATGAATTGATACTATAAATAAAATTGAATTAAAATTGAATGTCAGACTCTGCCCTGGATAAAATGGTCAAAGAAATTGTAGATGGGAATGACCTACTTGGCCAAGAGGCGGTCAGGGCACAACTGCAATCACAGGGAATTTGGGTACAGAGATGCAGAGTGCGAGAGTGTATGCGGCGGATTGATCCAAGGGCAGCCGCCCTCAGAACGATGTCACAGAGATTGCACCGAAGGGCATACCGCGTGGCTGGACCAAATTCCTTGTGGCATCTTGATGGGAACCACAAACTGATAAGGTAGATGTATGCAAAGTTCTGTCTGTCTGTCGGTTTGTTTGTTTGTTTTTTAATGTCTTTTTATCTTTAATACATATTAGGTGGAGGATTGTTATTCACGGGGGAATAGATGGCTACAGTCGGCTCATTGTCTTCCTCCGCGCTTCAAACAACAACCGCAGCAGCACAGTGATGGACTGCTTCATGCATGGTGTGACCAGGTTCGGCATGCCGTCTCGAGTAAGGACAGATTATGGTGGAGAGAATACATCGGTTTGTCTAATGATGAACATTCTCAGAGGCTCTGAGCGAGGCAGTGCTCTCCAAGGAAGGAGCACTCATAATCAAAGAATTGAGAGGCTATGGGGTGATGTCTGGCGAGGGCTGACAAATGTGTACTATGACCTCTTCAATTTCCTGGAGAGTGATGGTGTTTTGGACATTGACAATGAGATGCACCTGTGGGCTCTTCATTATGTCTACCTGCTGCGACTCAATAGGGACATCATAGCCTTTGTTCAGCAATGGAACAACCATGGGTTGCGGACAGAAAGGCATCAGAGCCCCTTGCAGCTTTTTGTAAGAGGTTGCGTGGAACAGCAGGGACGGCCAAGCACTGCAATGCAGGACATCTTAATTAACCAACAACTTTACTTGGTCTTTTAAATTAAGCCATTTGTTCAGCGTCTAACATAAAGGTGCATTTCATGAAATGATAGTATTGTGGAAAAGTTTATTTCTGTAACTTTATTAAAGTGAAACTTCCATATATTCAAGATTCATCATCCATGAAGTTTATCATTTCAGGCTTTTTTTAATCTTGGTTGATTCTTCTCAGGTTCATATTTCCACATTATACATTCGTTGTTGTAATATTCTAATGTTTTGAGATAAAAGTTTTTGATTTCCATGAGCTGTACGCTGTAATGACCAAGACTAAAACAAAAAAAGCCTGAAATATTTCCTTTTATGTGCAATACATTTAGAATATAACAAAGTTTCACATCAACTTTTCCACTGTATTATAATATGAGATGCACCTGTCCTTGACATTTTAGTTTGTAAGTTTTAAACCTGCAGCTGTGTCCTTTATTTCAGTAGCACAGCAGATGGGAAAAAGCACAGACGAACATTTCCTTCAGCCAAATTTGAAATGTGTGCTTAAAATGATGAAAATGGGTGGAAACCCAGCTTTCATGAGGCCAGGAAGTCCATCCACAATGTCACAAAGATGGCTGAAATGATCATCAGATATGCTCTTCGTGGAGAAGTTCTGCATCCAGACCAAAACCTGCGCAATCAAAGCTTCTACACACAAGCTCTTTATTTGCTGAACAGTCAGTTGCACGCATCAATATAGGCTACTCCCAGTTGACAGCCTTGAATTTCACTATTTACTTTATCATCATTAGGCCACTTGAACTCTTACCTACATCTCCTTTCACCATCTAAGGTAGGTATGTATGTATAGGCCTAAGCATGTTGGTGGACTTGTTCCATAAATACATTGTTGGTACGGATGTATATACTTTAAGTCTTTAAAGTCTTGGAAAAACGAATTTCTCTAGAATTTAAAATATACAAAGAATGCATGTGTACTGTGGTCAAGTCCTTAAAACGTCTAATGTATTTGGTTGTGTGTGAGTGCCCCCTATTGGAGTGATTGCATTATGTTTGGATTGTGCTCTTCAAAATCAACTGGATTGGTTCTATAAAGATAGGGGGAAACACTGATGTTATTTACTTAATATGTAGTTACAATACATCCATGCAAGATGAAAGTCTGTGGTTTTAATTTTTGGAGGTTAGTAGCCTACACCTATTTTACCAAGAGTGTGTTAGTAGAATATCAGTGTCTGTTAGTTAATTGTGTTTGTAGCAAACCTTTCACAAATGATAACCTATTCAATGAAAACACAATACAGTTTGTCTGCCTACAATTTCAGTTCAATTTCAGTTTACCGATGGCCGTACTAATAGAAAAACAGACTGTAGAAAAAGAGACAAGCCTCTCCCAAATCCACAGAGCTTTGCTCATACTTGTGCTGGGTTGTATTCATTTGGTCTGTTCTTGTTCTTTACTGATTGGGTGATAACAGTACGAATGTATTGGCTTTGGAAATGACAGGGTGGAGCTCATTATAATTTTACACAACGCGTTATGATACGCGTTATAATACGCGTCCTGAGCCGCGTAAAAAATGGCGCGAAATGCTCCTTAAACGGCGCTTTTAACGCGGCAAACGTAACGCGTCATGTGACGCGTTATGACACGCGGCCCGGTCCACGTAAAAAGCGGCGTTAAAGGAGCATTCCACGGCGCTTTTTACGGCGCTTTGACATTGAACGCTGTTTTTCACGGTGAAGCGGAAGTGACGACGCGAAACGGAAGTGACGAATTGTGACCCTTTTGGCGTTCCATAGAGAGGTTCATTAGCATCACGTATTGTGTAAGTGTGCTCGCTGCTTTGCTGTATTCTGTGGCGGAATATATCTGTAGCAGATATAGCGTTTGTGTGTTTTGTGGCCGACCACCCCCCGACCCTGTATGAGATTTCATAAAACATTTTGGCGTCACAAACAGGATACCGGGGAGGCTGCTACAAAATGTTTAAAAAGCAGGTGAGGAGCAGAAACAAAAGAGAAAAAGTTGAAGAGGTGAAGGTTGTCCCGGGATGGGAGCAATCTTATTGTAAAGAAATTGCGTTGTGTTTGCGCAATGGAGGAGGACGGCCGGAGGAAACGTACGATTCGGCCTCTTCTGAGCTTTTTTTTAATGTTTCAACCTTGTTACTCTCCGGCCTCTTCTGAGCTTTTTGTTATGTTTCGACATTGTTTCTGTCATTTCAACAGGTTTACATTAGTTTCTTAACAGTAGCTGCAATACACACACATCTCCATGCAGGAAACGTGTGATTCGGCCTCTTCAGAGCTTGTAGTTACGTTTCAAGCTGTTGCTGTCATGTCAACGAGTTTACATTAATTTTTTTAACAGTAGTTGATAAACACACATCTCCATGCAGGAACATGCTTTTGGCCTCTTCTGAGCGTTTTGTGATGTTTTAACCTTGTTTCTGTCATTTAAACAGCTTTACAGTAGTTTCTTCACAGTAGTTGCTATATAGATATATCCATGTTGGAAACGTTCGTTTTGGCCACCCTGGGGAGCGGAAAAGAATTGATGATCAGTCAGTCTGCAGACAGCTGGACAAACTGTAGTGTTTGTCTGTTGGGATTGATTGGGACTGTTTATTGGGATTCAGAAAAACAAGCATAAAATAATACAACCTCTAACATACAAAATGAACACAGCATTACAAGTGCCGCTATTTCGTCCCACAATTCCTCACATCAGGTTCTGTAATGTCAGTTGTATCTTATTGAAGTTTAATGTGATTCTAATCTCTCGTTCTCTCTTGAAGAATGACGGATGATAATACTAGTCATGGGAACTCCTGTCCACTCTTCACAGTGGGTGTTCAGACTGGAATTAGTGGGGTTGACACGTCAGAACACAGTATGTTTATTAAACAATGATTCAGGATGTTTACACATTATTTATTGTCCTTTACTAACCTCAAGTACCATTACTTTTACTATCCAACAAACCAAATGTTTTCCCACTTATTACATTCATCTAGACCTGCCAGAAATTAAATTAATGGAGTGTTTCCAGGCATTGATGTCCTCGTTAAGGGGGACCCCTTCTTCTCTGTGGACAGTGAAATTGAAATGATTTGTTATAATTGCGGGATGAATGTATGTACATGACAGTTCATTCATAAAGAATTCTAAATTTGCACTATGGATGGTAGCATCATCTTGTTGGTAGTGGGGTCTGCAATAAAGTGATGGGATTTAATAGGTTACATGTTTCACAAATCAGTCATTTGAATTATCTTGCTGTCAGTGGGAACTTCAACACCACTCCCTAGTGGTAATATTAACTGTCTATGGTCATGCCATCCCACCTGATGCCATCCCTGAGCTTTGACTTTTCAAAAAGCTAACATCCAAAAATCAGCAATCTATATGCATGGCTGAAATTGTTAACAGTTAACGTTTTTCAATTAATTGCAACAAACGTGGTCATGAACTTACCAGTTACTCCATCTGAAAAATAATTAGCTTTTTCATATTTTTGACCCTATGAACTTACCATTTGACACACCTTAGCATGAGAAAGGACGGCATGACATGAGACGCTCCAGGCCGCAGCCATACCCACCTCAACAATGTTGCTAGATGATTGTGTCACATAGCCAGACATTACTCCACAACACATTGACAGTCATAAAAGCCAGGTGCTCACATGGAGCTCTGTACCCAACTGACAGACACTTTCAGCTTTGAATTACAGTAGGAACCGTTAAAACCCCCACAATCTCACCATTCTTTTACACCCGACTGAAATATAATACTCAAAGGCAAAAGTAAACTTTATTTTCTATTTCTTACAGTGCCTTGCAAACTTAGGTACAAGATGCTTCAAAGGTGCACAGAAAATATAAGAAAATACAGTACCATAAAATACAAGAATTTCAGGCAGATGCCAGAGAGAAAAAAACAAAATATGAAGCATAAAATTAATAGTCTACGTAATTGTGATATACTGAGGAGTATATTGATCCAGTGTTTGGAGCTACAACAGGAAAAGTATGATCTCCCTTTGTCTAGCTTGGAACATGGAACTTTGGTTGTCAAATATGATGGGTCATGGTGCAGAATATAATTTAAAAAGTTTGAAATGTAAAGCCAGACCACATTGGAATTTAATGTATTTAATAGAACCTTAAATTGAATTAATTTGTTAGTTTGACGTTGGATGAACTTCATTAAAGACAGTACAGGGGCAATGTCATTCTCACGTCATCTTAAATATTTCCAGTTTTGCATGGTATCATGGATGCCATTTAAACTGTATTTAATCCTTTTTATCTTTTATTTGCAGTTTGCAATGTTTGTCTAAATGTTTCTTTTTGTCCTCTGTACACAGGAAAACCGTACAAACCACCAAAGCCCAGTCAGAGCTAGAAAGGTAAACAGACAGCAATCTGATTTAAAAAATGACAGCCAAACTATTTATCACAACTTTATTCAAAATGTGTACATACAATATATTACACTATATACTACTTAAAGCATGTGCAAATTGTAAATTTAAAATGTAAAAGGTAGTTTTCAGGGCATGTTGAGAGCAGCCTGTGACAATATACTGCCTTCATTTTAAAACTAAAAGGAAAATTCTGCTCAACTAGTATTTTTTATTTTCAAAAGGGTGTCACAATGTTAACACAGCAATTTCGCCCATTTGAAAAAAGAGCCAAGAGAGGAAATGGGGATGTAATTTTCTGTGACTGGAACAGTGATTAACACTGTTTTGCCATGGTAAATGGTTACCATAGCAAAAGCAGGCCTGTCAAGCTGCCATACAAAACCCCCACCAGAGGTAACTCAGCATGTAATCATTCACCATCGTGATTGCCTCGAGCTGCAATGATCATGGGTCAATGAGTCTTGGAGGCTGCTAGGAAGTCAACACATGGCACTGACAAGGGGCACTATGGACGGGCTCTGCATGATGGGGATCCATTTCCATAAAAACCACACCAGTACAGAAGATTAAGAACATTTTATGAAATGTAGATAGACGTAAAATAAAATGGGTTTGTGATTTTTTTTATTTTAATGATCCTAAATTGACTGTAGTCTTATTGCAATCAAGAATGCTCATGTCAGTTTTTCAGATTTTTGCTATGGAACTTGGCTGAAAAAAAAAACATGGTTTGGCTTTTCCAAAAAGAGACCAAGGCATACCTGCATGACTGACTGCCATGGCAACAACAATGCTGCCTTGTGACATGACTCATGGATAAGGCAAATACCAGATTGTTAAAAATTGTTGGCTTTGTGAAACAAAATCATTCAGCTCCAGGCACAAACAGGCACTCATTAGCCAGCTGACGACACCTGTGCCACATCCAGAGGCTGACAGGACTGTGTTGGCAGGAGTCTCTCTGTCATCTCCAGTCACATATTGCCTAATATAATAAAAGGATTGCTTTTATTTGAACCCAGTTTGCAGTTTTGTCTTTTTCTCTCGGTTACTCGTCTGTCCCATGTACAGAGAAGAGCATCCACCCAAAGCCAGCCAGCAGGAGGTGGTGTAGGATGGTAGATTCAAGGCAATGCATCACCAGTCAGCTGAATAACAAGACTTCCACTTGTTTCTGACTGGATCAGCAGTAAGCCAGTGTGTCTGCCTGCTGTACTGGGCTTGAACTGGACAGGTAGCTTCAGATAGTGCTGGGATCTATTGAGTAGAAAAGAACAGCAGCAGTTAATAAGCAATTATTTTTGTTTTATGAAATGACCATGAATATACAACACTTGCACTAGTACAAATATACATGCATTTTCACAAAACTACTATCAAGTACTTTATGAATTATGACATACTAGCCTATGAAAAAAAACTGTTCAAAAAAAGGAAAATTTTCAACTCTAATCCATGTGCACACAAAAGATTACAGCATAATAAAGAGACAATAAGTGAGAAGCAGGGGTACATTATGCTAAGTGTGGTCATGGTGGAAATGAGAGTACATAACAAGAGCCACAACATGCTAGGGCCACCATAAGGCTACCACGAATCCACATACAGACATGCTCCCAACACTCCTAGTGTAGGGCTGGGTCAGCTTTCAGGTTCTGGCAACATTGGAGATAAAAGGTCCTGACCATAGAATGAGAGTAGAATGGATAGTCCAATTTAAATCAACAAAGCAAGATGGTCCAGAGCGGCAGACAATTTTACCGTGTACCGTTGCCACTGCAAAGAACTAAACTTCCGCATAATCTTCTGTGCAACATGAATGAGCAAGTTGCAGACTCACTGAGGTAAGGCTTTGGACAAAACATGGAAAGGCATTTTTTGTGCATTATGTTTGTTGGCTTGCTGCTAAAGAGGAATTAAGGATAAAATTCTATTCATTAAATGACAAAACAGAGTTCTTAAAATAGTGAGTGTGACACACTTTACAGCCCCACTGACATTTGTTGTCACTATGAATACAATTGCCATTTTTTCTCAAACTTGTCAAAAGATCACAGCAAACAGTTCAACTCGTCTCTCATTCTATTTCAATGATCATGACATCAATGGTGTATCTGACAATACTTTATTTTTGTTGAGGTAAAAAGTAAAGTAAATAAAGTTCAATATGTGTTTTTTCCCATACCAATATTTCAACAATACATTACATTCTGAACACAGTCCCACATCAGCATAGCATAACACAGCACAGCTGGTACCTGTGGCAAGACAACCCCTCTCAAAGGCCAAAACATCAGTACGCGTGTGTACCGTATATAGTAACATCATCCTCCATGTCCCAACATCTCACAGGATCTCCCACAGTATGCAGTCACAATGGGAAAATAACATTACATAGACTAAGTTACATAAGTACTTAACATTAATACCTAGTTACTTAATTTGTTCCATAAGAAAACCATTTCTAATAGTTAGCTTAAAATTAAAGTACAGTAACAAGTAAAAACAGAGGTAGGCACTGATTATAAAGATTGTTAATAAACCACTGGTTCCGAATGTGTCTTTCAGCCACTTTTAAAAGTGCATAATTGAGAGTTTATGCGAGGGATGACCATTTGACTCACCTGAGGGAATATTTGGAGTGCTTGATGTTGTAGGGCTCCATAGGGTTTACAAATTTCAGCTGCAAGTCAATTAGAGAAGCCACACATCAAATATCAAATCCATGCAAAGCACAATGACAATTGTTAAAGGTTATTACATTCATCATTCAGTACACATAAATGAAGATAGTCATGCAATATTGTACATGCAGCATACACAAATACGAAAAAAACCTTCCCGGAAATGTAAAAACTACCTCAGGAACAAAAATAAAATTTCAAATTATTTAAACCTATAGATATTTTTAGTGTTACTCCACGATGTAAGTTGAGTGCAGATTTGAGTCACGCATGAGTCACTTTGCGACGAGTAGCATACAAGATGCTAACGAGAGACTTCTGTAATGTCAACACAGTAAAAATGGACCTACTTAACGAAGTTTGTTCACTGCTGGCTACAAGCTAGCATCAAACACAACAAGGTTAGTTGAATGGCATTTTGAGCTAACGTTAGCAATCAAAAAACCAGATAGCTAAAACGTTTTTGAAAGAATTACCTGAATTACCAGTTATTGTTTGTAACAAGAAAAGTTTATTTCATGGATTTCAGTGACCAGGGGTTACCAGACTTTTTCAGCTTGCAAGCTACTTTTAAAATGACCAAGTCAAAATGATCTACCTACTATAAAAATTAAAAAAACATTTCTACATATATTTATAAATAAATTATAATATTGAAAATTATATGTACAATATAAGTTGGTGTACCTGTGCATAACTACATTAACTCATATGCACAATACAACTGTACATTTTGTCACCACCTCACTCAACAACTTGCACTGAATGGAATCAGCCAGGGATGCATAGTCCGGACAGTAGCTGCTGATAGCCAGCCTCAAGTACATTTCCAAATGATCAGTCATGGTGGAACGGTATTTGGACTTAATTTTCATGTGAACAATGCAAACAATGCAGTCAAGGAGGTAGCACATTTCCTCATGTTGGGGTACTTTTCCTCTTTCAGCAAGTTCCAAAACTGTCCATGAGCCCTAGACTTGAGCTCAATGTCAGCTTGCAGAGTCAGGATCTACATCCTCCACTCCAGACGAGTTCAGGTGGAACAGTGTTGCAATTTTTGATGCAAGTAAATCCACCTCAGCATCTTCCCGAAAAGGGTAGCACATGAATGTAGCAACTGGCTCCAATAAAGCAAAGTCTTGAAACCGTTTGTTAAAGTGACAGACTTTTCAATCTGCTCTGTGTAGCGTCCACTGTCAAGTTGCGCACACGCCTTCCCTTGTGTCTCGTTCTGATATGAGGTTCTTAAAGTTTGTCAAATCATGACGCTGCAGTTTTGCGCACAGATGTTGCATTTTTCGTTTGAACGCATTAACTGAGCTGATCATATTGACCACTGTTTTGTCTTTTCCTTGCAGTTCAACATTAAGGTCATTCAACATGTTGGTCAGATCGGTTAAAAATGTTAAGTCTGCTGGTTGTATTCTGCATGTTTAGATACAAGGAAAAACTCTTTAATCTCTGGACAAAGCTCCAGAAATCTTTGCAGGAATTTCCCTCGACTAAGCCATCTTACATCAGTGTGTAGCAACAATTCAGCGTGGTCACAGTCCGCCTTCTCCAGATGCACACGGCACAGCCGTCTTTGAAGAGATCTGGCACAAATAGAACAGGCGATTTTCGTTGCCACATCCATTATTTCTTTCATGTTGAGCATTTTTGTGCATAAAGCTTGTTGGTGTATTGAGGAAGTCGGGGAAGGCGTCATCTTCCCTGCACTTGGCAATAAATCCATTTGAGCAGCCAACAATTGCGGGCGCACCGTCTGTGGTGATGGACACCAATTTGTACACTGGAAGCTGAGTTTTCTCGATAAAGTTTTTGAAAGATTGAAAAATGTCCTCTCCCCGCGTGTGTTCTTTCATGGGCAGTACTGTTAACAGCTCCTCTTTAGCAGTCACATCAGTAAACACCATACGAATAAAAATGCACAACTGGGCTGTGTCACTTACGTCTGTAGACTCGTCTAATTGCAATGAGAAACACTCGCAGTCTGCAATATCCCTCCTAAGTTTCTCGGTCACATCCTCGGCCATTGCTTCACAGCGCCGTGTAACTGTACTTCTTGACAGCTGCAAAGATTTGATTGAAGATACTATGTCATGTTTGTTTTCAAAGTCTTGAAACAACGAATCAGCCGCGTCAACAAATGCCACTTTAATCATCTCTCCGTCTTGGAAGGATTTCTTGTGTTTAACAAGGATGTGACTCACCTGGAACGATGCTTTGGTGGCGGTCTTTGCTTTCATGGTAAGCTGTGAGAAAAAGGCCTGCTGTCCAGACAACTGGGATTTTAGTTCTTGCACTCAGTTCAGTTTTTGGAGGGAATTCAGTGTCGTAGCTTTTATGAACAGTCCGAAAATGCCGCTCCACATTTCCCTTCTTCTGAATAGCAATGGTAGATTTGCAGATGGGGCAAATTCAATTCGAATAGGACATTGTGAAAAAAAAGTCCTCCTCCCATTCTGTATGGAAGTGGTAGGTTTTTGGCTTTTTACTTTGTCCAGCTCCCCCACTCATTTTTATACCTTTTTTGAGATTTGTAGCAATAACTTAGCTAGGCTAACTCGGAAACTCGCTAGCTAGCTGGAATTTTGCCGCTGCTGAGTGCATATGCGGGCTGACCCATGTGTCAGAAAAAAAAAAAAAAAATCAGACGTTATACTGGTTATCCTGTATGTCAATCAAGTAAAAAATGTCATAGTAAGGATGGTTGATTGGCTGACGAAAAAAATCAGACGTTAGACTGGTTGTCCTGTATGTCAATCAAGTGACAAATAGTATAGTGGCATAGTAAGGATGAATGAAAGGCTGACATCTTTATTTTTTAATGCCATGCGATCTACCTCCACTGCCTTTGCGATCGACCGGTAGATCGCGATCAACGTAATGAGCACCCCGTAAACTGTTTAAATTTGAGCATGCACGACTCAAATCTGCACTCGACTAACACTATTTGCTACTATCAGCAATGTTACTTAAAGGGTAATTTCTGTATTTTTTTTAACTGGACCCTACAGGTAAAAGCCAGTAAATTAGAATATTTTGAAAAACTTGATTTATTTCAGTAATTGCATTCAAAAGGTGTAACTTGTACATTATATTTATTCATTGCACACAGACTGATGCATTCAAATGTTTATTTCATTTAATTTTGATGATTTGAAGTGGCAACAAATGAAAATCCAAAATTCCGTGTGTCACAAAATTAGAATATTACTTAAGGCTAATACAAAAAAGGGAGTTTTTAGAAATGTTGGCCAACTGAAAAGTAAGAAAATGAAAAATATGAGCATGTACAATACTCAATACTTGGTTGGAGCTCCTTTTGCCTCAATTACTGCATTAATGCGGCGTGGCATGGAGTCGATGAGTTTCTGGCACTGCTCAGGTGTTATGAGAGCCCAGGTTGCTCTGATAGTGGCCTTCAACTCTTCTGCGTTTTGGGTCTGGCATTCTGCATCTTCCTTTTCACAATACCCCACAGATTTTCTATGGGGCTAAGGTCAGGGAGTTGGCTGGCCAATTTAGAACAGAAATACCATGGTCCGTAAACCAGGCACGGGTAGATTTTGCGCTGTGTGCAGGCGCCAAGTCCTGTTGGAACCTGAAATCTCCATCTCCATAGAGCAGGTCAGCAGCAGGAAGCATGAAGTGCTCTAAAACTTGCTGGTAGACGGCTGCGTTGACCCTGGATCTCAGGAAACAGAGTGGACCGACACCAGCAGATGACATGGCACCCCAAACCATCACTGATGGTGGAAACTTTACACTAAACTTCAGGCAACGTGGATCCTGTGCCTCTCCTGTCTTCCTCCAGACTCTGGGACCTCGATTTCCAAAGGAAATGCAAAATTTGCTTTCGTCAGAAAACATGACTTTGGACCACTCAGCAGCAGTCCAGCTCTTTTTCCTTAGCCCAGGTGAGACGCTTCGCTGTTTCTTGGTCAACAGTGGCTTGACACGAGGTATGCGGCAGTTGAAACCCATGTCTTTCAAGCGTCTCTTGGTGGTGGATCTTGAAGCACTGACTCCAGCAGCTGTCCACACCCTTTTTCACAATCTTGACTAGGCGCGGTGATCCCTATCGCTTGTACACTTTTTCTGACCACAGTTTGTCCTTCCCTTTGCCTCTCTATTAATGTGTTTGGACACAGAGCTCTGAGAACAGCCAGCCTCTTCAGCAATAACCTTTTGTGTCTTTCCCTCCTTGTGCAATGTGTCGATGGTCGCCTTTTGGACAGCTGTCAAATCTGAAGTCTTCCCCATGTTTGTGTAGGCTTCAGAACTGGACTGAGAGACCATTTAAAGCCCTTTGCAGGTGTTTTGAGTTAATCAGCTGATTACTTTGTGGCATCAGGTGTCTTCAAAATTTAACCCTTACACAATATTCTAATTTTGTGACACACGGAATTTTGGATTTTCATTTGTTGCCACTTCAAATCATCAAAATTAAATGAAATAAACATTTGAATGCATCAGTCTGTGTGCAATGCATAAATATAATGTACAAGTTACACCTTTTGAATGCAATTACTGAAATAAATCAAGTTTTTCAAAATATTCTAATTTACTGGCTTTTACCTGTATATTCCTGTGTCTAAGAGGGTCTTCACACCTGCCTAATTTAGTTTGGTTGAATCGCACTTTATTATTTTCCTCCTTTGTTCCTGTCTATTTGAGCCCAACGGGCTGGGCTCAAATAGACAGGAAGCTGAACATTTAGGCAGCAGCGGCCCAGGCCCATGAATGATCATGCGAGGCAGATAGCCATGGTAGTGCAGTTTTATTTACTAATACAATATTCAACTATTAGGGCTGTAACGATATGGAAAATATAACCGAAATTGCGGCACTCAGCTCCATGAACCTGTGTTGCGGTGGGAGATGGCAGAATCGCGACACACCCCTTCCAACTCCCAGAATTATCCTCCGTTATTCCTGTTTTGTCTGGTAAATTTAGTTAACTGTACAGACGGCTAAAAGCGAAAGAGGGAGCACCGGTAACGCCAATGGAGGTGTAACTAACGTTACAAGTGGCCGCTTCTGACTTGGGTGCCTGGGTCTATTCCCAACGGTTCAGTAAACTTCCGTTAGTGTCCTTAGCACAGGAGTTAGGTGCTGACTGGGCTAGCAGCTAGCTAACTTTTCGGGATTCATAACAGTTCAACCCTGGCAACATATACAGGCCGATATTGGCTCAGAGTCATAGCGCCACCTAGTGGCAACAGGAAGTAGACCTAAAAGTCAAGGAGCTATACTTTGACGAACTCTTCCTACATATCTCACGCGAAGGACTTCAAATTTGGTGTGTGCCATCTCAATACCTTGAAAATGAAAAGTTTTTAAATGCAAAAATTTTGTCAAATGTTGTGGGCATGTCCTGGAGGATTTTTTGAGTGTTTAGCAATAAACGAGAAAGGGGCTGTAACTAGAGTGTACATTGTCTATTCTACTTGAAATTTCTTTGAATTTGAAAACTGAAACATCTACAGGCCAATATTAACTTTTGGTCATATTTGGCAGACTCTTGTGTGAAGTATCATTGAACTCAGCAAAGAGTTCCTTTTTAATTGATGACGGGGTTATCCTCGCCCTACACTTGTTACAACTTTTGCAATACACCATCTCACCATGTAGCATACTAGTCCTAATCCTCATAACGTCCTCCCAAATGCTTTACACCTTTGGGGTCAAAATGGTTTAACTGTTATTTAAAGTATACAGTATAAATTGTCAATCAATTCTGTGTTACACCTTTCTGAGCTATCCAGGCGCCAATGTTTACCTTCCAATGTCTTTATAAAAATAAGGCATACCTTACCTCATGCGTATCAGTCGAGTTGTTACGGATGTTAACCTTCAGAGTGCTGGATTGACCCACTTGTGTGGCTGGGAAGGTGTATAGATCCTGTGGTGAATACACACCCTCCGTACAGCCTCCTCCTGACTGAGAATTTTAAATTGTGGATGATTAAGCAGAAAGCATAACTGTAACACAATCAACACCTTAAGATGAGACACATACTTGAAAACGTACATTAAACTCAATTATTATAGTGAATTTCTGAGTCTGAGTAAATCATAATTTTTAAAATCAATGCATACATTACTTTAATGTGTAGAGTACTGGATGCCTGAATCTATTCCAGTCTTAAAGACTGAGCTAACAATATACAACAAATTACCATCCATTTCTGTCATGTATTATCCCTAGTAGGGAGTTGAAAGGATACAATGTCTACGTTTATATACACATAATATTCTGTTTTTGCCCTAATTACAAAAAAGACAATATTCTGACTAAGCTGTTTACATGGCTAATGAAAGTAAGTTTTCCGCTAATATTCCCGTTCACATGTAGCCTTGCAAAACAGGATTTTTTCAAAGTTTATCAGTGGTGGCAGACTTATTGGACCATGTGAACACAGCGTCCTCTTTCATTCCTTTAACCAGCTTCTCAAATAGGTCGGCGTAGCGATGTGCGCAAATACCCAAAAACCTGTTGATATCCAAGTCTTGTTTAAAAATTGCTGTTTCTTCTTCTTATCGAGTCTCCAGCTGACCGTAAGCCGCAAACAGGCAAGATAGATAGATATATACTTTATTCATCCCAAAGGAAAATTTAGAATAGGCTGTAATCTGTCCAAAGAACGTCTCTAAAACGCTAATAACCCACATCTTAATTCGAAAATTCTAATTCGGAAAAAGGCCTTATTCTGAATATCCAAGGAGAATATGATGTTCAGATGACCTGTGGCAAATTCGGAATATTGTTGAATAATAGTGAAATATTGGTGTGCTTGTAACCTTACTGACTGTTCTGTGGTTATTCTGACATCTCCTACACTGGCTGATATGCATTACTATAGAGATTGTGGTATGGGCCATATGCTTGTTAAGTTTTAGCTGAGCAGGTCACACCTGGTTTTGCCTGCTGAGGAATCGGCTCTCTTCCTGGTCTTGACTGTGGCCTCTGTCTTCACCAGAGAGCAGTCTTCCACTGGTCGTTCCACTGGTCCAGAAGTTATTCCCTACACACACACACACACACACACACACACACACACACACACACACCTTTAGGATCTTGGCTTGTAAGTGCATGAGCAAAAGCCATGTCCATACAACTGTAAAACTAGCTGGTTAGTAAAATACAACTGAGAATAAATACCCTCTTAACATCTTTCAAGTATATAATGCACACACATTTGACTTGGTGTTAATGACTGAGACAAATCGCTACTAAATCTACTAATCATGATAAAAACCTAAATTCAAAAGACATTACAAATATTTAGTTCCACATCAAACTTTCAGGTATATCTAAATCATAGGCTTGTATATTGGAGTCACTGCAGGATTTGGCATTCCACTTTCAGCACTCTAAGAAATAAGGCAACAACAAGATAAGCCTTTTCATCTTAGCTTCTTAACCTACTTATGTGGAGCCATCTGAAATTACACCTGTTGTGTATGTATGCTCTAAAGATAACTGGGTCTGTCATAACATTTCACATTAAAGTGGCCCACATGCAAAGCCTACAGGCCCATCTCAGCAGGGTGGCCCCCCTCACATCCCACTTTTCTCGTTAATTCTGTCACTAACACTACAAAGTCATAGTCAAGGTACCACAGTACCATACGTGCTTTCATTTAAAAAAAAAAGGTAATGATGACACATTCTAATGTTTTAAAGTGAGCATTTTCCATAGTGAACAATGGTTTTGTACACATGGTTTGGTTTAAAAGTAAAACAAGTGAAGTAATGAATGAATATTATTGCTCACTGCACACAAGGTCTGATTAGGAAGATGGTGGATAAATGTTGGTCTAATGTAGATTTTGACATTTTTGTGCTTTGTTGCTGGGAGAGAAGTATGAACCAAGGAATGTTATTTTATACTTTATATTTTTTTTATACTTTAAAAAAACCCAAAAGGTATATAATGCAGGATTTTCCTACAAAACAATGTTTAGGCTAATACAAAAAATAATAATCCCTCTCAATGATCACTTCTGACCCACTAGAAGTGTGTGGTGGCAGGGCCAGTATCCTTTAAGTGATACTGATTCCCAATAGCGGACTTCTTTTGATACGTTTGAACGTTTTGGTAGCGTATCAGCATGCTGAACTGCCGTCAAATACCACACGCTCTAGTTCACCCCACCACATACTCTATGGATTGTTGCTGCTGTGGTAGTGGGCCAATCAAACTTTGCATTAAATCGAACAACGCATAGGTGAACAAATTGCTGATTGGCTGCGAGCAAAATCATACAAATAGTAATTTTTTTCTAGATCTGAGTTCCATACTGGAATGGAGTATCGATACCCAGCTTATGCCTCTGCTTGTATTCCTCAAGCACATTTAAAAAAAAAAGAAAAAAAAAAAGGGTTTGATAGTAACTGTTTTGAGCACCTCTAAAATAAAATATTAGCATAGTCTTTTCCAGTGGAACGCCTTCACTCCAGAAGCACCTAAGTATGTAGTAGGGTGTTTGAATCCCATAAAACTAATAAATGAGTCCTCACAGTGCCACAGAGTTGGAAGCGGATTCTGGTTTTCTGGTGGGGCTCAAACACAGGGTGGCACTCCAAGTCCCAGAACTGGGCATAGTCTCCTCTGTCCCTGGGCAGAAAGGTAATTGGCACCTGGGGAAGCAAGAAAAGCAGGGGACACAATCAGAATGGATTTAACCACACAAATCCTTGCCACAGAGGCCAACCTATAGAAAATCTAACTTGTCAACTGCCTAACAGTTTCGCCAGACCTAACATTTATAATGTATGCAGTGTTTTTAGTGGGGCGCAAATATTCCACTAAAACAAGTTCCTTCCTGAGCCACGGTTTCTGGTTCTGGAGCTTAGCACCACCAAAGAGGATTGTGATTGGCTTAAAGAAATCCAACCAACCTAGAATTTTTTTCTCCTCCTATCTCAGAATTTATCAGTGGTGTAGCCAGACCTTACTCCACAGCGCTGTGGAGATAGGTCTAGGGATGCTGAAAAATAATCACGGTTTCACGATTATTTCACTGCTAATGTATGAAATTACATGAACACTCTAGATTTTAATGAGTTATTTATTGCTGGCTTTTGAAACAAATAACACAGAAACAGTTTTTACTGTTTTGAAAATGATTATGTGATCGATCAACCTTTATTTAAATTAATCTGAAAAGATTAGAACCTAGAAGTGAAATAGTCACACTACAAACAAAAACCGAGTTGGCAAAAACAGTGCTGCCAGAAGCTGCTAAATCATTGGGAAATGTGCAGCATGTTGCCAAGTAATAAATGTGATGAGATCTCTTTGCAGCCTTATGTCCCATAGGTGATGAAGAGGAGTAAGTAAGTAACATTTAATGTTATCAGTGACATGATTGAGCTGTTGCAGAGTTTCGCGTCGTACAAACGTAACGTTATCGTTAGCTCACTCACTGTAAATGTCGGCTCCTGACTTGTTAACTGTTAGTAAGTGTGTCGTTAACCATTAACATTAAACGGGCTTAAGTTAGCTAACTAATAACTTAAACAAGCTAACAAACACTTAAAAGAATGGTTCGGAGTAATTTCACTCTAGGGTCCTTTGCACCATGACCTCGAGCCAAACACCCCCCACAGAAGCTTTTTTCCCTTGGTCAAACAGTGGGCAAGTTAACGCCATCAGCTGAATGGCTTAGAGCAGGCGCTAATGGAACCAAATGTGTACCTCGTAAATTACCCCACTATACCAAATATACAGTAAGTCTAGCTTGAGTATAACTAGCACATCAAACCAATCAACAACCAAAATGCTCAAAAAGTAAAAGAATCAAGTTTTGAAATTGCATGAATTGACAGAACCCAGTTTTCCATGAATTGTGGTAGTGTACCTCAAATGAGCCCACCCGTGGCTCAATTCTACAGATCTTTCTCATGGTGAAAATTTAGACTTAAAATTACGGCTGCATACTATTTAGAGGTACCACTTTCTAATCCCTTCCAGTGTGGAGTGTGAGTGTGATTTTGGCTGCTGACATTTACGGTAAGCATAATGTGTCACTTTCGGTGTTCCTGTGCTACAGACGCTACTTTGCTGCTCTAGCAAAACTTACTCAACTCTGCTTTATTGTTGGGGTAGCCTCTAGTTCACCCAGAAAGAGCCTTCACCCCATATTGGCTGAATCCTGCAGCGGCCAGGGTTCGAATCAGACCTGCTACCCTTTGCTGCGTGTCATCCCCCCATCCCTCTCCCCCTTTCATGTCTATCCACTGTCACTATAATAAAGCTCCCTGCTCTGGAGGCAAGGCTTAGTGAGTTAGAGGCACAGCTCCACACCATGGACTCGAAATAGTACATGCTTCCGTAGCTAGCCAGCGCCCAGTAGCTGGTGTGGGCCAACATACTTACTGTCGGCGTCCTACCTGGTCCAAGGCTGGGACGGCGACCCTCCAACAAGTAAGATCCAGTCAGAGGTGGGTAGAGTAGCCAAAAATTGTACTCAAGTAAAAGTACTGTTACTTCAGAATAATATGACTCAAGTAAAAGTAGTCATCCAAATAATTACATGAGTAAGAGTAAAAAAGTACTTGGTGAAAAAACTACTCAAGTAGTAACTGTTAAGTACCGTCTGATTTATTTCTTAACACAAGCATCAATCAGACAGACAAAAATACAAAATAATCATCTTTAGGCAAATTATAGTTCATCCAATCAATAAAATAAATTAAAATAAATTTATTAATTACAAAATAGCTTAAGTGAGACTTGTCACATTAAATTTGGATGGATATTGCATGTGCAAAATATACTGTATGCAACCTAAAAGTCAAACATTCACCCATCTACAGCAAAAACTAAAATTACCGCTTCATGTTTCTGCAAGTTAGATGTTGGGTTTTTGAATGCTGACATGTCCGTTTGTTTTGGTTGACACAGAAGACGCCGCATAACGTAGCTGCTGTTTCGTACTTTTCCTAAAACGTAAACATGCTTTCACTAGGAGGTTGGGGGGTTCCTTCTCGTCTGTGTTGCCTTGGCGACAGTTGATTCTGACATCTTTGTTTTGCTACAACTGTAAAGCTAACCTGTCCCGCCGCTGAGATCAAGTATGGTCACGTGACTGCACAACGACGTTAGATTGGTGGAACACAGTTACGTGGTAGAGCCATCAGCAGAAGACACTCGCTGTCAAAATAAAACATTAAAATGACGTACACTGGGGTAAGAACAATGACGCGTAGAATACCAAAGAGGTAAAAAGAAAAGTAACAAGCTCATTGTAGCCTAATGTAGCGGAGTAAGAGTACAGTTTCTTCTTCACAAATCTACTCAAGTACAAGTAAAAGTATAGTGTTTTAAAACTACTCCTAGAAGTATAATTTTTTCAAAAACTTACTCAAGTAAATGTAACTCATTACTACCCACCTCTGGATCCAGTACACCAGAGACTTTCTGCTTGGGTTCAACAACCCTACGAACACCAAGTCACCTTCTGACTTGGTCTTCCCTAACCTGGAGGAGCTTGATCAAGGTTTGGAGAGGAGAGGCCATGCGGGGGCCGGAGAGGAGAAATCCGGGTTTGAGCGAGACAGCAACCCCTGGCTCGCATCGCCCTGCCTTCCATCGCCCTGCCTTTCATCATTCTGGCCAATGCCCGGTCTCTCCACAACAAGATCGACGATCTTCAGGCCCATGTCCGTTATCAGCACAAATTTAAGGAAGCTTGCATCCTGGCGCTGACGGAAACATGCCTTGGGGATAAGGATCTGGACAGCAAGATGACAATAGACGGGTTTGGTGCGCCGCTGTGTACAGACCCAGAGGCTGTAATCACCGGCAAGTTGCGACGTGGGGGTGTGTACATCAATAAACGCTGGCAAAATTTGTATTGTGAGAGCATCAGTATGCACCAAGGACATTGAACTGCTCTCTGTATCTATGCGTCCACCCTAGAATTGATCCTGCAGACTGTACAGAAGTTACAGTCACTGTCTCCTGACGCCCCCAATGTAATCCTGGGAGATTTTAATCATTGCTCACTTAACAAAACTTTAAAGGCTTTTCTAAATATATATCTTGCCCTACCAGAAATGGCAAGACACTTTATCAATGTTATGGTTCAATTAAAAGGGGCCTATAAATCCATGCCGCTCCCACCACTAGGTACAACAGACCATAATTGTGTACATCTTATTCCTGCATACCGCACGTGTTTACAGAGGGGAAAAGTTCTCACCAAAAGGGTGAAGCTCTGGTCTGAGGACGCTATACAAGAACTGCAAGGCTGCCTGGACTGTACGATGTGGGAGGAGTTCATTACATCATCTAGGGACCTGAATGAGCTCACAAATGTCAGTTCCTGGATCTCATACTGTGAAGATACAGTAATTCTGGATAGAGAGGTAAAGATTTACCCTAACAGTAAACCCTGGGTGAGCAAACGTCTTAAAATTCTGTTAAATAAGAAAAAACATGCTTTTAAACATGGCATTGTCACTGAACTAAACTCTTTACAGAAAGAGATTAAATGGGAAATAAAAAGGTGCAAACTGGGTTATAAAGATAAAGTAGAAAGACAACAAAGTAACAATAATTTGGGCTCAGCCTGGGACAGTGTCAAGAATATTGTTTGACTAAATGAGAAAAGCAAGGAAGAAGACATTTTTAGAAGGTTTTACGGCAGACTCTGCCCTGGCACAGGAGTATAACAAGTTTTATTCTAGGTTTGATGTCCAAAATTATAGTAAAGAAACGGGTGCATTAAGGGACAGTAATTAACTCTGGTCTTTTTACTCCTTTTATTTCTGAACGCAATGTTGTGAACACTTTTAAACATAGCAA
Source organism: Percina caprodes (assembly GCA_013375575.1). Classification (NCBI taxonomy): domain Eukaryota; kingdom Metazoa; phylum Chordata; class Actinopteri; order Perciformes; family Percidae; genus Percina; species Percina caprodes. The sequence continues at coordinate 57,416 of JABXJD010000181.1, forward strand.
GTCTTGTACAAGCCCTGGCCCCGACAACATTAGCAGCTGCATACTGACACACTGTGCGGATCAATTAGGCTTCATATTGATCATATTTTTAACCTGTCTTTGTGCCAACATAGAGTCCCAAACTTATGGAAACAATCTACAATTATTCCTTCATTAGTTCTGAATTCCCTTGAAAAACTGCTGGGTAGGATTGAACACCTCCTCGACCCCCTGCAGTTTGCATACAGAGTCAACATGGGGGTGCAGGATGCTACCATAACGCTGCTCAACCTCATATACAAGCATTTAGAGGGTAACAAAAACCATGTCAGACTGCTGTTTGTGGATTTCTCGTCTGCCTTCAATACCATCCAGCCCCATTTATTGGTGCAGAAGCTCATAGAAAATTTCGGGTTGGACTGCAACCTGGTGGGCTGGATTTTGGACTTTCTCACTAACAGGACACAGAGAGTGAGAGTAAATGGACATCTTTCTGGAATATCAGTGACATCAACCGGCTCCCCTCAAGGCTGTGTTCTCGCTCTTCTTTTATACATTATGTACACTAACGACTTCCGCAGTGAACTGACCAATAACTATATCGTAAAGTTTGCAGATGATACAGTCATAGTAAGTTTAATGGACACCACTGAAACATCTCATGGCTCTGTACTACCCTATTTTTTAAACTGGTGCAAAGAAGCCTTTTTAGATTTAAATGTTACAAAGACAAAGGACATGTGCACTGATTTTAGACATCACCATCCAACTCCTGAAAAGACGATTATAGATGGAAAAGAGGCTGATATTGTTGAGTCATACAAGTATCTGGGAATCATCATTGATAACAAGTTGACCTTTAAACTAAACAGACATGCCGAGTAAGAAAAGTCAGCAACGTCTCTGTCTGAGAAAGCTAGCTAAGTTTCAAGTGGACGGATCCCCGATGACATTGTTTTACAAATCTTTTGAGACCTATAGGAAGGTCCTCCGAAATGCCAGCTCAGACTATTACTCATCATCACTAAAAGAAGAAAATAAGAAACACCCAAGGTTTCTTTTCAGCACTGTAGCCAGGCTGACAGTCACAGCTCTATTGAGCCATCTATTTCTATAGCTCTGAGTAGCGACGACTTCGTGAGCTTCTTTAATGATAAAACGGTTCACCTTTAAAATGCAGGACTACTAGAAAAAACAACCTGACATATAGACTGCTTTTATCCTATAGACCTTCAACAATTAATGTTAAAGGTCTCTTCAGCTAAGCCATCTACCTGTCTCTTAGATTAGATTAAGTACAATGCAACGAAATGCAGTTTCTTAGACCCCATCCCAATGAGGCTGCTTAAAGAAACTTTACCTGTGGTTAACACTTCATTACTAGATAGGATCAATATGTCTCTATTAACAGGTTATGTACCACAGTCATTTAAAGCTGTGATAAAACCTCTTCTTGGAAAAAAAAAAAAAAAAACAAAAACACCCTCAATCCTGAGGTCTTAGCCAACTATAGACCTATATCTAACCTTCCCTTTGTCTCCAAGATCCTTGAGAAAGTAGTTGCTAATCAGTTATGTGATTTTCTACATAGCAATAGTTTGAGGACTTTCAGTTAGGATTTAGAAAGCATCATAGCACAGAGACGGCACTGGTGAACAACTTTTTAAATGCTGACAAAGGACTTGTCTCCAAACTTTTATTACATCTTAGTGCTGCATTCAACACTATTGACCATACCATCCTGTTACAGAGATTGGAAGATTTATTTGGAATCACACTAAGCTGGTTTAAGTCCTACGTCTCTGATCGATCTCAATTTGTCAATGTTAAATCCTCCAAGTATGCTAAAGTTAGCCATGGTGTTCCACAAGGCTCAGTGCTTTGACCAATTCTGTGGCTTGCCAATTGGAAGGTTGGTTGTTCAATCCCTGTCCCTGCAGTCCCATGTCAAAGTGTCCTTGGGCAAGACACTGAACCCCGAGTTGTCCCCCGATGCTGTGTCATCGGAGTTTGACTGTGTGGGAGTGTTTATCTGATGAGCAGGTGGCACCTTGTACGGCAGCCTCGGCCACAGTGTATGAATGTGTCTGAATGGTTGCTGTATGATGTAAAAGCGCTTTGAGTAGTCGTTAATACTAGAAAAGCACTATATAAATACAGAACATTTACATTTATTCTCCTTATATATGCTTCCTCTCTGCAATATTATTAGGAAAAACTAAGAAAAGAGATCACATTTCTCCTGTATTAGCGTCTCTGCATTGGCTTCCTGTAAAATCCAGGACTTAAAATCATTTTCCTGACCTACAAAGCTCTAAACATACAGCACCAACAAATTTAAAAGAGCTCTTAGTGCCTTATTGCCCCACTAGAGCACTCCCAGAATCCAGAGCTACTTGTGGTTCCTAAAAGTAGGTTGGGAGATCAGACCCTTCAGCTATCAGGCTCCTCTCATGTGGAACCAGCTCCCAGTCTGGGTTTGGGGGGCAGAAACCATCACCACATTTAAGAATAACCTGAAAACCCTCCTCTTTGATAAAGCTTATAGTTAGGGAGTGAGGAATTGCAGTGTCCGCCTAGCCAGGCCCACCTGCTTCTCTTATAGTCGTCAGATTCATCTACCATATAATCAATAATATCATATAAGTAGAGGGAGGCAGGCCAGTAAAGCCCGATCCGGCTGGGGAGAGTTCTAGCCTCACCTGGCACCACTCCTTAAACCGTCTCTCCTAGTTATGCTGTTATAGTTCTAGACTGCCGGGGGGATTTCCTTCCTTCGACACACTTAACTGCTCTCTCCTCTCCATTTGTGTGCATCCCAGAAATGCTTGTTACTAACCTAGTTCTAGGGAGTTTACTCCCAGGAGTCCTTATGTTTTCTTTTCGCCCAGCATACTTCCTTGGATGGCAACAATATCTTGATGCAGCTGTCGCCGTGGTCCTGCTGCACTCCCTGCTACACCCTGCTATGCTCAGTGATGCCCTGCAGTGTCCTGCTGAACCCTGTTGCATCCCGCTATGTCCACATGTGCTCTGTTATGCCACGCTACACCCTGTAACGCCCTGCAATGACATTAACTGCTACGACTACCTTTTTGAAGACACTGTTCCATTATCTTTATTGTGACTATTATTGCCACTGTGCATCACACCACCAACCAGCACCGCCTACCAAGATCCTGGGTCTAACCAAGGTTTCTTCCTAAAAAGGGTTTTCCTTGCCACTGTCGCACTAATTGCTTGCTCTTGGGGAAATTATTAGAACTGTTGGTGCTTAGGTCATTTAATATACTGTTGGAGAGGTTCATCAATGGTTGATAAAAAGTATCCATCGTTGCGGGTAGTAAGCAAATGCAGGTTTGCAGTAGTTTGAAGTTTTCTGGTTTATGTGTTATATGTAGTAGCTTTGATGTGGCATTTGTTCTATTTACAGTTTGTGCACCTCTCCGGCTTTTTTAAACACATGAGAATTATAAGCTGGAATGTGAAGGGTCTGAATCAGGCAATCAAGAGAAAAATAATTCTCTCTCACTTGCAATATCTTGGGGTTGATATTGCTTTCCTACAGGAAACCCACCTTCAAAATCTAGACCAGTCTAAAATTCACAAAGAATGGTTGGGGCAAATGTTTCATTCACAATTAACGGTAAAGGTAGAGTAGCTTTACTCATTCATAAAAAGATTCCTAGATCACTATCTTGATGCAAATGGCAGATGTGTGATGGTTGTGGGAGAGATATTTGAACTTCGCTTAGTATTGGTCAATATTTACAGCCCAAACTTTGATGATTTATTTTTTAAAGATGCTAAACTCCATCCCTAATCTGGATAGTTATCACTTGATCTCTCTGTCTGGGATTGCTTGTCTCAGTCTGTACCAAGACAATCTAAATCTGTACAAACAATCCAGTCGTATTTACATAAACTTATAGACCCATGGAGATTTAAGCATCCCACCAAAAGGGAGTACTCGTATTACTCTAATGTACAGTCATTTTTCAGGATAGATTTTTTTTTGGTTGACCCCTATTTGCTTAATGTTATTAAAGATTGTAAATATGATCCAACGATTATTTCTGATCACGCCCCGGTTAGTAATAAGGTAACTCCTCCGACTCAGAGGACGAAACGGACATGGCCGCTTGACACACTCCTGCTGGCTGATGCAGACATTGTGACGTTTGTTACAGAACAAATAGATTTTTTGCTGCAGGTAAATAGGACTGATGATCAACACTCTGGGAGACACTTAAAGCATATATTATTTCTTGCTCTGCTTATATTAGGAAAATTAAGTATAAGACTATTGAGGAGCTATCTTCAGCAATTAAGGCTCTGGACGGACTTATATCTGGTTCTCCGACCTCCGATTTGATTAGGCGAGTAAGCTCACAAACTGAAATTGATCTCTTAACTACCACCCAAGCGGAGAGGCTCATCTTTAAGTCCCATAGTAGATTCTATGAAGAGGGATAAACCTTCCAAACTATTAGCTAGTCAACTCCGCCAAAAAGCGGCGTCCAGTATTATTTTGCAAATTATGCTACCTGATAGCTCCTCAATGGACCATCAGGCTATTAATAACTGCTTTAAAGAGTTCTATTCTAAATTATATTCTTCAGATTCAACACCTGATCACAACCATTTTGACGTTTTTTTCCCCCTAATTTGAACATTCTTACAATTGTCCTTGACTCTAAAGAACGATTGGAACAAAATCTGACACTGGAGGAAATTAACAACGCAATAATGTCCCTTCAGAGTGGAAAAGCCCATGGCTCGGACAGGTTTTCAACTGATTGTTATAAAAAATTTAAAGATAAACTTACCCCTCTTCTTCTCTCAGTCTATGCAGAAGCACGGGAGAATAGCATTATTCCGCCTACGCTCCTCCAGGCGTCTATTTCTTATTAAAGAAGAATAAGGACCCTTGGGATTGCTTATCTTATAGACCAATTAGCTTGACAAACTGATGGTAAAGTGTTCTCAAAGGCTATTGCACTCCGTCTTGAAACAATTCTTCCTCATGTCATCTCAGAAGACCAGATTGGGTTTAATCTTGCAGGAATTTGGTAACATATCTGGGTATAGACTAAATTTCAATAA
>JABXJD010000181.1:80000-102500 GCA_013375575.1 Percina caprodes
TGAAATGTAAAAACATTAGATTATTACTTTCAATACTATCAACTGAAAGGTAAATTTGAACCGATTTTTAGACTTTGCATCTTTGAAGAGGAGACCACTTGTTTGACAAGCATTATAACGCCATCTTACTCTCTGTAACATTATCTTCTCCCAGGAACGTCTCATTGAAGTTGATGTTTTTAAGTAGACTGTTTTCAGACAGAGCCTTCCGCACAGCCTCTGGTTTGCTCTGAAGCAATCTAAAGAGACAAAAGACAAACATGCTGTAGAGGGGGTTGAGTGGGGGACAAAACAGCTTTCCCACAATGGCAAAACCATCTGGAATAGGATCTATAAACTATCAGCACTTTTAAAGATTCAGAAAGAACGTATTTCTTATTCAAATCTATAGTCCAGCGTACAAATAATTGGTAGGTGAAAGTATCATGCAAATATTGCTTTGTGCATAACAAAGCTGACAATAGTTAATACGTCTTTTGGATATTACTGTGGAAATAAGAAGATAAAGAAATTGCTGGTTTCAGTTCCTCTACATTTTTCCTACTATATGCATTTGAAAAATTGTTTTAACAAGTGCATACAGTTTTCTTCTGAAACAGTTTTTAGCTTTACTTTATTTACATTTGCTGTACATTACTTTGATGAAAAAAGTGTCATTGATACAATACAAAGAAAAACAACTAGACAGTTCTGATTTAATTAATTGCTATTCAGTAGTAATTTTACTTTACTTTTATTTTATTTTTTAACTGTTTTTTTTTTTTAACTGTTTTTGTGTAAAGCACTTTGAATTGCCCTGTTGCTGAAATGTGCTATACAAATAAAGCTGCCTTGCCTTTAATAGCATACAATTAACTAAACTAAATGTTGGAAAGTCTCACCTTCTATACTGTTGTCGGGAGACCTCATCTCCACAAAACAGACAGACAGTAGCCAGCAGTGCATTGGTTGACTGACATAGGACCTCTTCTCTTTGGGTGGACTTCATTAACACAGTGATCACCTGAAAACACACACAAATATTATTAGTAACAAGGTCATAACAGCATATGCAAGACAGGCAGCGATATGAATAAGATATACTTTTGTTTAAACAAAAGTACCAACTATGAACTTAAAGGATCGGTCATTGAATTATCAGAACTTGGTTTTGTTCAGATGCACTTTTGTATTGATGTTTCTTCCACAGAAGAATGACAGATACTGAATTTATTAGGCATATGTCCTTTCAAATAAATTATTTTGGCATTCATTGTCCTATAAATCCACACATGCACCACAAACCACAATTAAGGACTGTGAATTATGATAACATTATGTAATTGTGTAATGTTTGAAGCGCCCATATTATGCTCATTTTCAGGTTCATAATTGTATTTTGAGGTTGTACCTGAATAGTTTTACATAGTTTCATTTAAAAACAAAAACAACACACCATATTTTTGATGTACCGCACACTGCTGCAGCTCCTCTTTTCATCTTGCGTTTGGGTCTCTGTTTTAGCTACAGAGCAAGACATCTCACTTTTATACTATCTTTGTTGGAAGTCGCACAGTAGCTAGCTAGGTAATGATAACATCAGCTAGCTAACAGTTTTTCCTACTTTGGTCAGTACAAGGCAGGATTAGCTGGGAGACTTCTCCTAAATGAGGGCACACTTGTGGAATACCTGAAGAACAGGGACATGTAAGTAGTTCTTTTGTAGATTATGGTGAACTAGTGTGTTTTAGCTAGCGCTAGCACTAACAGTATTTCCTACTTTGGTCAGTACAAGGCAAGGTTAGCTGGGAGACTTCTCCTAAATGAGGGCACACTTGTGGAATACCTGAAGAACAGGGACATGTAAGTAGTTCTTTTGTAGATTATGGTGAACTAGTGTGTTTTAGCTAGCGCTAGCACGCTAAGGTTAGCCACCTCGTCTCGGCTAATTATGTAGAAAGCCATGGGGATATGGAACAGCTTAGCCTGAGATAGCCTCACTCAAAACAAGATGGATAACAGATAATTTCTTTTCCAAGTTTGTATGCGTGTTGAAGCACCAGAGACACAAAATAACACCCCAAATCCCAGAAAAAGTGATTTTTTTTTTTCATAATATGGACAAGTTAAGCTATAATATACACAGTTAAATGATTGTTATAGAGTGAGATTTTTCAATTCATTTTCTATTTTACTCAAATGTAAAAACACATTAAACATTTCATGACCTTTTACGGGCCAAAACAGCTGCAAATAGATTTCTAGCCCCTATTCCAGCTGATGTCTTAATTGATTAATGAAGCATGCATTGGTCAATGATATAAAAGCTACATGGAATGTCATGGATAGCCTTGTAGGAGTTAACACAGAACATAGGTTGTACTCATGTACAGTGGGGCTCGAATGTTTGGGCACCCCAGGTAAAAATTTGTATTAATGTGCATAAAGAAGCCAAGAAAAGATGGATACATTTCCAAAAGGCAACAAATTACAGATTAGACATTTATATATGTCACAAAAAGGTAGATTTTATTTCTATAATTTACGCTTTCAAAATAACAAAAAACAAATGGCGTCTGCAAAAGTTTGGGCACCCTGCAGAGTTTATAGCAAGCACCACCCCCTTTGGAAAGCTGAGACCTGACAGCGTCATAGATTGTTCTCAATCATCGTCTGGAAAGACCAGGTGATGTCAATCTTAAGGTTTTGAATGCCCAACTCATCTGACCTTGCCCCAACAATCAGCACCATGGTTTCTTCTAAGCAGTTGTCTAGAAAACTGAAACTGAAAATAGTTGACGCCCACAAAGCAGGAGAAGGCTATAAGAAGATAGCAAAGTGTTTTCAATAGCCTCTGTTCGGAATGTAATTAAGAAATGGCAGTGATCAGACAGAACAGCTCGCAGGATTGTGAGAAAAGCAAGTCCCAAACCCACGTTTGACTGCATGATCCATCCATAAAGACCTGGCAGACACTGGAGTTGTGGTACACCTTTCCACTGTAAAGAGATACTTATACAAACATTGTCTTCATGGAATGGTCATCAGAAGAAAACCTCTTCTATGTCCTCACCACAAAAATCAGCATTTGAAGTTTGCAAATTAACACATAGACAAGCCTGATGCATTGTAGAAACAAGTTCTGTGGACCAATGAGGTTAAAATAGAACTTTTTGGCTGGAATGAGAAAAGGTACGTTTGAAGAAGAAAGGGCACAGAATTTAATGAAAAGAACCTCTGTCCAACTGTTAAGCATGGGGGTGGGTCAATCATGCTTTGGGGTTGTATTGTAGCCAGTGGCACACAGAATATTTTACGAGTAGAAGGAAAAATGGATTTAATAAAATTTCAGCAAATTTTAGACGCTAACTTGATGCCATCTGTGAAAAAGGATAGCTTCTACAAATGGATAATGATCCTAAACACACCTCAAAATCTACGGTGGATTACATCAAGAGGCGTAAACTGAAGGTTTTGCCATGGCCTTCACAATCACCTGACCTCAACATAATTGAATATCTATGGATAGACCTTATAAGAGCAGTGTGTTAAAAAGGGCAGCCCAGAAATCTCAAAGAACTGGAAGACTTTTGTAAGTAAGAATGGGCGAAAATACCTCATAAGAATTGAAAGGCTCGCTACAAGAAGCATTTCCAAGCTGTGATACTTGCCAAAGGAGGCAGTACAAGGTATTAACTCTGCAGGGTGCCCAAACTTGTGCAGATACCATTTTTTTGTTTTGTTATTTTGAAAGCGTAAATGATGGAAATAAAATCTAAATTTTTGTGACATATTATACAAATGTCTAATCTGTCAATTGGTGCCTTTGAGATTTTTCCATCTTTTCTTGGCTTCTTTATGCACATTACAATAAAATTTTTTACCTGGGGTGCCTTAACTTTTGAGCCCCACTGTATCCTCAATTCCTGTCATTTTTGAAAGCCTCTCTCCACTATGCAAATTTAAGGAATTGGGATGTCCTTCAATACGCGGGTCTCGATCAGTTTGTAGGTCATGTGATCGAGGATATAGAAGTCGAAAAGGGATATTGAGATGAACCCATGGATTTTTTTTCTTAAGCAATGTATCATCACGATTTGGCGGTTTACTAATTTGCATTTGGTCTGCCAATGTCAGGCTAACCAATAACCGCTATAGAACTAAATCAAGAGCAATCAAGCTTTTTATTCACCTAAAATGCTAAAATACTTTTTTTGTATTAATGTGATGATTAATTCTAGTGTCTTGTGTAGCACTCTTATAATATTTTAGAAGAAATGTTTTTTTTTTGTGGTTCATTTCAGTTGTATCAACTCTCCTACCTCTTGTGTCCTTTCCTTAAGTACAAACTGTGACGGGGCGAGGCTGATGACAGAGGAATCCATAACTGATCGTGTCTGCACATCAGAGAAGGCCACAGCTTTGATGAAAGCTGCTCTGGAGCCAGTGTTCCTCACGCACAGACACACTTTGCTGACGCGACTAACAGCAATGTCAGTCAGTGTTGCCAAATAGCCATCTGCCTGTTTTCTCTGGTCCTCCAGGATTATGTTGCTTGTCCCACCGTAACCTGACAGTGGAATCTGAAGATGGGAAAGATGAGAACCAAATTAAACTATAGCCCAGTCTTTCTAGAAAGTAAGAAAACATGTCAAAGAAACAGTAAAGAAAATGAGGCAGGGAAAAGATGACAAAGTACAAGGCAGGCACGGAAGCTCAATAGTGGTGAAAAAGTGAGGTGAGTAAGTTAAGTGAGAGAAATGCAAAGTATTAAATGACTACAAATGAGAACCCAGAGAAAAAAAAAAGACAAAGCACGACCAAAATGTTCATCCTCACAGTGAATTTGACTCCTGGCTGTGAAGACCGGACTCCAGACTGTTTAATCTCCAACTTGGCCAACATGCAAGCAACCCTGGTGGGAGCAAAGAGCAGGTGGATGGTCAGGTCCTCCCTGGGACGAATGGACAGCTCCCCGTGCCGGGTCAGACGCTCTTCAGGACTGAACATACTTTGAAGCTGAGGGGGAAAAAAAAAAAAAGTTTATATACCTCACATTTGGGATGTTAATAATTAACAGTTTAACCGTCAGCGTTGATTGGTGCTAAGGACTACAAGGTTAAAAATGAAAAAAGAAGGGAAGCAGACCTCTGTAGCCCACTACTTACCTCTGCTTGAGGCTAGAAGCTCAAGGCTACATGCTACTTAGCGAAATGCTCCGAGTGAATTTAAGATGGGCTTAACAGAAGGCGTTAAACTGTTGCGTTATGTGCTGCAGTGTCGATATTTAGAGTTAATAAAAGTGTGTTGGCTTGTTATCTTGGTTCACACTGGTTGTGATTACAGAGCATTGTACTCAAGTAAAAGTACCAATACTTTGATGAACTATTATTCAAGTACAAGTGAAATTACCTATCTGAAAAATGTATCAAGCAAAAGTAATATCCAGGGAGGCTGAGAAGTGTGATACCCCTGTAATTGGCACACACCCTCTGGTCCCCCTTTTTAAAGAGGGGAACCACCACCCCGGTCTGCCACTCCTTAGGCACTGTCCCAGACTTCCATGCAATGTTAAAGAGGTGTGTCAACCAAGACAGCCCCTCCACACCCAGAGCTTTCAGCATTTCTGGACGGATCTCATCAATCCCTGGGGCTTTGTCGCTCTGGAGTTTTTTGACTACCTCAGCGACCTCCACCAGGGAAAATGACGACAATCCCCCATCCTCCTCCAGCTCTGCCTCCACCACAGAGTTCCTCAAAGTGCTCCTTCCACCGCTCTATTACCTCCTCAGTTGAGGTCAACAACTTCCCATCCTTACTGTACACAGCTTGGAAGATTCCCCGCTTCCCCCTCCAGAGTTGGCGAATGGTTTTCCAGAAGCACCTTGGTGCCAACCGAAAGTCCTTCTCCATGTCTTCTCCAAACTTCTCCCACAACCGCTGCTTTGCCTCTGTCACGGCAGAGGCTACAGCCCTCGGTAACTTGCAACTGCCTCCGGAGTCCTCCGGGATAACATATCTTGAAAGACTCCTTCAGTCAGACGGCTTCCCTGACCAGTGATGTCCACCACGGTGTCCACCACTAAGACCCTAAGACCACAGCTCCCAGCCACAGCTTCATCAATGGAAACTTTGAACATCGTCCACTCAGGTTCAATGCCCCTAGCCTCCACAGGGATGCATGAAAAGCTCCGCCGGAGGTGTGAGTTGAAAGTCCGTCAGACAGGGGCCTCCTCCAGACGTTCCTAATTTACCTGCACTACCCGTTTGAACTTACCAGGTCTGTCCAGAGTCCTCCCCCATCCCCTGACCCAACTCACCACCAGATGGTGATCAGTTGACAGCTCCGCCCCTCTCGTCACCAAAACATACGGCCTCAGATCAGATGAAACGATTATAAAATGACCTTTGGCCTAGGGTGCTCTGGTACCAAGTACACTTATGAGCATCCCTATGTTTGAACATGGTGTTTGTTATGGACAATCCATGACTAGCACATATGGTGCATATGCACAAACAACAGTCAAAGTGGGCCCATGGATATGGGGTCATAAATCCAAAACTATTTTGTTTCTAATTAAAGAAAAATCTATATAAATGTATACATGTGTAATAACAAAACATGTCAGACCATCCCATAAAACATTTTCAAACAATCAAGTGAAAGTACCATACATTGTTTATTTGTGAAGAAAAGGATGACCCTCAGAACTAACTGTTATAATGCAAATCAAAGCCAAATTATGTGTTTTGACTCCATAAATGAGTTAGACCCTAATGTTCACAGCCTAGACTAGCAGCTAGCTTCTACACACCTAAGTAGCCTGTATGAGATTAGATGTACAGTATGTGAATTAATTTATCCAATCTCTTACATACATACAGTCCTAAGTGAGGCAATTAATTTTCCCAATGCGACATGAGAAAGAGGGACTGTTGTGGAGGCCCAGATACGCTCAATATAAATTTTATCAGCAAGTTTACTGGACATATTAGCGCAGCAGAGTTTACACTCTTTAATAAAGTTCAGTTCAGTTTTGGCAATTTTGTGGGAGCTGGTCTTGACTGCAGCTTTGCATCAGTCAAGTTGTTGTATTTCTCTACTGTATGTGCTGTACAAGGCCACCTGCTCATCAGATAAACACTCACACACATTCACACTCCGATGGCGCAGCATCAGGGCAACTCAGTGTCTCGCCCAAGGACACTTCGACACGGGACTGCAGGGCCAGGGATTGAACCACCAACCAATTGGCAGGCAACCATTCTACCACTGAGTCACAGCCGCCGTCTGCGTGTTTAGTATTGTAGTGGTGATTCAATTTATAATCCTTAATTATAATCCTTTAACACAGTGATCTATTCTCCGCAAACTAAACACACAGCTTTACCTTTGACTTCAGTAAATAAATACTTAGAGGTCCATGTTTGGCTAAAAATTCTGTACTCTGTATCGACCTCTTTCTTTCCCATGAGCTGACATTTTTGAGGGATAACAGCTCATTCACGTCCATGCTAACGTCTCCTGCTCAGTTTGCGGCTAGTATGGATCCTGCGCCACATTTTATGAATGAGACCCTAGGTTTGGACAAGTAAGAAGAATGCATAAAATATAAAAAACTATTTAGCACAATCTTTTTTTATTGTCTATAATGAGTCAAACGATGTTCTGGGAGTGCAATGTTAAATAGGTGGAATACTCCTTTAATGCCATATCATTTTTATTAATCTTAGGCCTTTTTCTGTTTGGTTTTAGCTTCATGCATCTGTGTGAGCCAACTGGTTGCACAAAGAAAAATCTGATTAAATAAAAAACCTACTGGTTACAAACACCTGCAGTGGATAGCTGATTAACAAACATAAGACACTATACAAAAGAAAAAAACTTTGCAGTTGATTCCTAGCAGGTTGTCAAAATATAAAAACAGGATGTGAAGTTACCATGAACAAGGAAGAATTGAGATGAGATGTTTAATCAGTTTTCAAATATAAAAATATTACAATCTACCTGAAAACAGTCCTGGTCTTGACCACGAATAAGCAACCGTAGCTGCTGTGTGGCGTTGGGCGAGTTGTTCCTTAGAACCAGCTTCTGTTGGCTGAAAAAGAATCACAGCTGTTGGTTATATGATAGAAATTAGTGTGCAGATGTTGTGTGTCAAACTTGATATCGTTGATTTGAGATTGAGAGTCAATCACTCCTCACTCTGACATTTCTCCATTAGTGCATGTATAGGTACTGAGCGTGTGTGTTATTCAGGCCTGTGTGTAATGTGTGTAATAACAATAAATTGAAATTTCCCCCTTGTGGGATTAATAAATTTAACATTTAATATCTAAAATGTCCTAATTTGAGTAGAATAGCAAAGTCAAACCATTATCCAGTTAAACATTTAAAGAATGCATCCATTTGATGCAGGATTTAGCATTCTTACTTCTGTCTGTACTTTACCTCCCTTCAATGAGTTTAAATAAATTGTTGAAATAGCTTCTGAGAAATAACACTCCCTGTAGACACCCTCTGTCCCTTCTCATGAATAGCATTATACAAACCTTAAAATACACATATGCTCACTTTCAGGTTCATAATTGCATGTAGAGGTTATATAGGAATACATTTACATGTTTTATTTTTCAAAAAACACCCATTTTGTTGTACTGCACACTGCTGCTTGCTGCTCCTCTTTTCACCCTGTTTTAGCTACAGATTGAGGCATCACACTTCTATTCGTTTGTTGGGACAAAAAAGATATATAACACAAAGGAAAGGGAAAAGGTCAAAAAACATAATATGAGCACTTTAATGACATATGATGGACTACTGGGCCATGAGTTTTGCCATTGATTACTTTCAAATTAATAATTGATACCTATAAAAGTATTTTTTCTCTAACCAAGTGATATTGAAATCAATAGAAAAATGGAAAAGTTGCTTACACAGCTCGTCCCAGAGTGACCCCTCCCCAGGCTACAAACTGTTTATTAGAGAGAATTGGGGGAACATCTTTGGCAGCACCAGGCCCAAAGGAAGCAGCACAGGGAACGGCAGGTTTCCCAGTGTCCTCTGGGACAACTTCTCCTTTCAGGGTTACCTCATACTGAGGACCTGATGGCAGCACCAAGATTGTGAGAAGGCTGCAACAAAAACAACCAAGATGGTAAATTGAGATTGTAACTTAACAGGTCACGTTTTGGGATATTCAAGGATATAACCCAACACTTCATCCATGCATACCAAGAGCATAAAATCAAAATGTATTTGGTTAAAAAACAGCATTGGAAATTACTTAAAGGAACATGCCGACTTATTGGGACTTTAGCTATGCACAGTATCCCCACAGTTAGATACATACCCTTCTCATCTCTGTGCGTGTCATAACGCTGACGCACCCACCGCTAGCCCAGCTCAGCACAGATCCTGGAGGTAACCGACTCCATCTAGCTTTCTGCTCCCAAAGTGACAAAACACCGCCAACATTTTACATATACATTTGTGATTTGTGTAGTCACAGCGTATACAAATAACAGCCATCTTCTAACCGTATACATACTGGGAACTATTCTCAGAAGGCGAAGCACTGCTACTTCTACTAGTTGGGCGGAGTGATTTGCTCACAGCACCCCAGAAGCCCCTTGGTGAGGAGCAAAGCGTTTGCCTAGAGTTTGCTCACAGTTAGAGTAATAATCACTCCGCACAAGTAGCAGTGCTTTGCCTTCTGATAATAGTTCCCAGTATGTATACTGTTTGAAGATGGCTGTGTCTCACGTGATCTTGTTATTTGTACATGCTGTGACTATACAAATCACAACATGTAAATAGGAAAATGTTGGCGTTATTTTGTCATTTATTGGGAGCAGTAGGTTAGATGGAGCCGGTTACCCCCGAGATCTGCGCTGAGCTAGGCTAGTACAGAGATGAGAATGGTATGTATGGATTTATCTAACTCTGGGGGATGAGGTTAATAAGCTAAAGTTCCAATAAGTTGGCTTGTTCCTTTAATGACAAAACAACTACATTTACATACACACAAACAAATGGAAATAATTTGGGTTAGAAACAGAAATAAGAGTACACGTTTGAATGCACAGCAGCAACCCAATTAATTTATCCTCACACAGGGGCTAGCTTATGTGTGTTAGTGGTATGAGATGGTGCTTTTGGTAGATTTTCAACTCATGTGGTTGTGACAGCCTAAGTTGTGATAACCAAAAAAAGTAGTAGTTTTTCCATTATGTATACCTCAATTATACACAAATATTGTATAAGTTTACATAAAATATGTAAAAGTAAAATAAAATCTAAATAAATGAACAGGTTTTTATTTTGTTGTCGCTTTCAGTTTAATTTGGTCTATGGTACAAGGATGCAAAATCATGAGGGATTATGTTTTCTTTCATCCCTCTGCACTGCTGTCACAACAATACTTTCCTGCCTCAAGCCTTTGTCATACACATGCACTCTTATAAAAACAGGGGTTTCAACTTGTGTTTCTTTCTTCACTTATGTACTTTTGGTTACTGCAAAAGCAATACATTATTGTATACCTCTCATGAAATGTTTTGCTGCCCTGTGCTTTGAAGGAGACCACAACGCCTTGCTCCTCTCCCATTCTCAGGGACAGTTCATCAGGTGTCACAGAGAAATTGTCGTCACTGCTCTATAAAGAAATAAATAAGAGAGAATGAGACAAAATGAATGTGAGAAGAAGAGGGCAAACATATGGATGACACAGCAAAGAAACAGTGGGTGGTGAAGATGGGAGGAAGAAATAGATGGTGAAAAACTGAGACACAACCAAGAAATCAAGAAAAACAGGAGCAAAATATCAATAAATCCCCACTGTATGTACCACACCCTGAGCCTAAAATGCCACAGAAGCTTACCTGAACCCCAGATCTAATAAGAAAAGTAAAGGTCAGAATTACCTTGAGTTTCAGCTGCACGTCAAGGTTTCCTGCATTCTTTAATGGCAGTGTCTGTTGACTAGATTTACCCAGTGGAGCAGATAGGCTTACAGTCTAGACAAAAAAACAACAAAAAAACAGCAGTTGACTGCCAACTCTTCAGGGGGCAAGAAAAGCCGAACATGACAGTAAAAAAGGTTGTTTTATGTTAAACGCCTCAAGAACTTCCGTTGTGTAATCTGGATGCAGCGTTTTTTGTTTGCATCTGCTTTTTTTGGGGTTTGTGTGCTTTTCTTTTTGCATCGTTTTCTATATTTGCAGCTCGTTTACATATTTGGTAGTGTGTTTTTGTAGCACGTTTGCTGACTGCTGCGCATGTGTTGCCAAATTAATGAAGTTCTTTCTCTATGGCCAAGACTGTCTCATCTTCAAGTTAACTAACTAAAACTGAAATAGTTAGAGGCCCACAGCTCGTAGTACTTAGTTGTCCACTGATTATAATAGTAGCTACAGTATGTATGCTATTCTTAGACCTATTTTTAGTTTTATCTACTTTCTTTTTACATTATCTTTAAATATACTTTGTGCTAGTACAATGTTACGTGCAATCTATATTGGATTCACTGTAGTCTCTCTTTCTCTCCCTCCCTGAACCGTATCAGCATGTGGTAAGGTCATGCCCGTTGCCATGGCTTGTTCTCGAGCAAGAGAGAAAAGGTGTTAAGGTGGAACACTTTCCTTTCTCCCTCACTGGACTAAGTTTGTGGAAACTACTGTGTGTGCATCAATAAGCAAGTCTGATGTCCTGTGGGTGTGCTGTGCTTTATGTGTGCGCTAATATTGTCCATCTGTTCATGTGTGCTGCAAGCAGGGCATGAAATTTACACCCGCCCACCTGCCAAATGTGGGTGAATTTTGCAATTCGTTGGTAACACAGTCAATCTACCCGCTACATGGGCTGGTAGCCAATGAGAATTGAGTGATTCACACGCGTAACTATTGGTAAGCAGGGTACGGAGTTGCTTACTGGCCCGGACCAATCAAGGGCCCGCATAACAGGAAGACACAGGACACCCCCTATTGCTATTTCATTACTCGCGACAATCCCAGCAGTCCCACGTGCAGCCACTGACCAATCATGAGTGGGAACGGGTCAAATTAATTTCCTTGTTTCTGATTTGAAGACGAGACGTGTGTGACTCGAAAATCTCACCAAGAAAACGTACAGCGAAAGATGTCTTGCCAACCTGTAAACATTACAACAATGTACGCGGTAAAGTTTTTTCATTATAAAGTCCCTGAAAGTTGTTCCAATCGTGTTGGCTCGCTGCAGCGGGCGGGGCTGCTACTCCGGTCCCCCAGCGACCGACGCGCGTACACATACAATCACACACGGTGGATACAAGGTTAATAATAAGTTAAAGTCCATTAAGTACTTTATCAAAATGCATCATTGTGCGTCCCAGCCCGACCCCCCTACTACAGCAACGGCGCAATGTCCACGAGTTGGCTCATAGACACACAGCAATTCCTGTTTTTCACCTTTATGGAGGCAAAAAAAGTGGCTGTTAAAAATGACAGTGGTGGGTGCCACTGTGGCAGGTGGTCAAAAAAGTTAACTTCATGCCCTAGCTGCAAGAGTTATGTTTCTGTTTATTGTTTACACAACAGAAGTTCTCCAGGCCTCTAAGGGGAGCGATTAGTGGAACAGCTTGATTTTCGATCTCACTGTGACCGAGAGCTCTGCCTTTTTGTTAGAGTTGGGTGTGGCTGCAGCCTGGAGACCTCATGTCTCATACATCCCCGTCCATAGAGTGTATATTAAATTAATATTATTGTTATTATACAGTCTATGCTCCAGTCTCATGACCTCCTGGCTGGTGCCGTCCGTGAGCTTCAACTTTTCTAAATAAAATCTTGCGCCTGGTCCGCTATGTCTTTGTACTTCGGTGTTTCGGATGTTTTACACTAAACAGTAAGACAATCATGCTAATGAATACAATCACTTTTTCAGCAGGTGTCTTACTTACAACCCGATGGAGTTCACAATTTTGTGTTTGTGTGGAGAGGATTAATTCAGTTTGATAAATCCCACAGTCTCTACAAAGCTATAGCTCAAATTGGCTGGCTGACTTAACAGGGAGGGACTAGAGTACTGTCTTTTTTTTATTTCAAGAGCAAATTGCTCTACAATATGAATAGAGATTGATTATCACTAATTTGGTAACCTTTGTTGTATAATCACAATATTACACTTGAGGCCTCCACTTTAGTGATGCGACTTTCGGACTTCGAAATTAAGTCCTCTCATGTAATACGGCTTAAACAATCAACGTTAAACACTAATACAGTTTTAAATGTTTTATTACCACGAGTTTACAGACACGTCTCTGCTAACAGAGTATCACCTGTGACCTGAGCCGACACACCCACCAAACAAGAGAAAACATACCTCAAACAGACTTAACCCTTGTGTTGTCTTCCCGTTAAAAAAAATTCAACACTTTTGTTGACATTTTATATCAAGTTTTTTACGTTTTAGTCCCTTTTTTCAACACTTGTCACTTTTTACGTTTAACACTACTTAACTAACTTATTAACTTTAGTTTTACAATTATTTTTGGAATTTATGGTCAATAAACCTCATTTATAGGAAATTATACCTAATGTTTAAGTTAGAAAAGCAGAGATTAGGAATTATTTCGACTAAAATTAAAGGAATGGATGTTGATGGATAATCAGACTGGAATATGTAAACTTTTTTTAAATGCCATTTCGAAACCACTTTAAATTTTTCTCTAAATGCTGTAAATTTGAATAAGACGCCCCAAAATTAATTATAGAGATTTGTACTTGCCAAAGAGCGTTGTGTGGAATCAATCATTTTATTTTGGGTAGTTAAAAAGAACATTGATATAGGAAAACGGGTCAATTTGACCCGAGGACAACATAGTTAGTAGTTACAGTCTAGGACCTCAAAGCAGATGCACACCGTACTGATCTCTCTCTCACTCTGAAAATCAAGCTGTTCCACTGAGCGCTCCATCTAGAGGCCTGTAATCTGGATGCAGCGTTTCTGCTTTTTTTGCATTACTGCTTTGTTCAGGGTTTGTGTGATTCTTTTTGCATCGTTTCTATATTTGCAGCTTGTTTATGTATTTGGTTGTGTGTTTTTGTAGCACGCTTGCTGAATGCTGCACGTGTTGTCAAATGAATGAAGTTCTTTTCTTAATTTGCTTGTGTTTTGTCTATTTGCATGCGTTTTCTTAACCCTTGTGTCGTCTTCCTCGGGTCAAACTGACCCATTTCAAAGTGTTTTATATCAGAAATATGGATTTCTTTCAACCAAATTACCCAAAAATAACACGGCTGATTCCATACAACATTGCTTTCATTGAATTTTTTGGGTGTTTTATTTAATCTTTTAGCATTTGAATAATTTTTTTTAATGGTTTCCAAACAGTATCCGGACTAAACTCTGACATCTACCCCTCTGAGATCCACTCAACATCCTCAGATCTTAACTATTAGTCAAAATAATTCATTATTTCTGCCTTTTTAACTAAAAACGTATGCATGATTTGAAATAAATGAGGTTTGTTGATTATGAATTCCAAGAATAAGTGTAAAACCTGTTATTAAACCAGCTCAGGTTTTCAAAAAAAAGCACCAAAAGCTGGAAAAAGTGAGAAATAAATCAGAAAAAGCAACAAAAACATTGTAAAAGCCCCCCAAAAATGTTCATTTTCAATTTTTGATCTGGAAGGACAAGCTCATGGTTAACGGGAAGACAACACAAGGGTTAAACTGGAGGGCGTTTGCGTAAATACTGTCCACAGGGCATTTAAATTTATATCTGATCGTGTCTATGTTAACTGTTAGCCCAAAGTAGTAGAAAAAAATAAATGTAAAGAGATATCCTTGTCCATCGCGATGTTTTACTGTAAACATTGTCAATTGCCAATTTAGGGGACACCCTATCTTAGCTGATGCAATACCAGAAAATATCATTGCTAAGAAGACTTACTTGTCACAAGACAATGCATAACATGTGTAATAATAATAATAATAATAATAATATGCATTTGCAACACTATCAGACTTAAAAAAGCCACGTGGCAGTTTTACAACACATTTTCACTTCCATCTCATAAAATACAGACGTTTGGTCAGGTGCCTTTGTCGTTGTTATGACGGTAAAGGAGACATTTTCCGTCATATAACACGCGCTTGGCCGGGTCTCCTTTTCCCCCCTTACATACTACTCTCTGTAAAGGCCATTATGTCGCATGTTATATGACAATAAAGGAGACCCGACCAAACGCGTGTTTTATATCATACAACAACAACAACAGGCACCTGACCAAATGTCCGTATTTTACACTTTCGGAGCAAGAACGGGTTGAGTTTTAATACCTGCAGGTCTTTAGGAGCATGGACCCTTGCAGTTCCAGACCTGGCCCGGAGAGGAATACTCCTGATCACATGACTCGGACCAGGAGAGTCCACTTCAATGTCCACCCGAGCAATGTACTCATCAGCCGGACCAAGCTCTTCTGAAAAGCGCAACCACAAGGAGTTAGGGTATTTTACCATGATGACACACATCCTATTGTATAAATTGCACTCTACAGCATTTATTACCCTTAGAGTAGCTTTTGCCCCAAGACACCTAATGCATCCATTTACACTTTTTGCAGAATAGCTGAACACAACATAATGAAGCTTAATAATCAACCTTATCAAGTTTCAAATAATTTGGCAGTAAATGAAAGTACTGCTTTGAGTAAAGTAATTGATGATAAAGACATTCACACAACAACTACTCGTACTAACAGATTTGTTCTTAAGTTATCTTTAATTTCTTGTATTTTAAATTTTCTCTTCAGCACAAACAATTTACGAGTGATGACCTAGTATTTCAGGACTGCATCAGACACAACTTGTGCGCGTGGGATATGATGGTGACTCGGAGCTCAGAGATAGAGTTAGGTATCGTTCGAATTGTTTCCACTACCGAAATTCGGTTCCGGTACCCAACTGTAGTTTTTTTTTTTTTTGGTACTTACACGCTGTCAGGTACGGAAATTTGGCACAATTTGATTTAACTTGAATCAGTCCTCTAAAAAAAGTAGCAATTTTGGTACCCAACCCTAATCAGAGATTGTCCCAGCTCTGGTGCAGTCCAATTAAGCTTCTTCGGAAGAAAAGAAAGTATTGAACATTATTGTTTGCCATTATCTTCCACATAACTTATATTTACAAAGTAAAAATATAAAAAGGTAAAGCTTTGTTCATTTTATGCCTGTTAAAAATGTCAAGGGGGTTACATTTATAAATTTAATTAAATTATTTTTTTAACATTTTACTATTACGGTCATGACCATGCAGGTTTATGCAAGTTGCTGTCCAGGTAAACATCCTCCGTTGCAATGCCTGACATTGAAACATAACCTATTATGGCATATATTTCTCCGAGATGAAGACACTTGACCCTCTCCCGTTGCAGTCCATGATTGCCCTGCTGCAACGAGACATTTAAAAAAATAAATAAATAAAATTTTTATATATATATATATATATATAAACTATTTCTGAGAGTACGGTCCTCAGGTGACACTGCATTAACAACGCTCACTATTTTTTACACACATTACTTTGCTTTAGCAGGTCTGTTAATTAGCTGTTAGTTTAATCCGTCTCAACTTTTCAAAAAGTAAGATAAATATTTGGTAAACATAACTGATAAATATCGAAAGAAACTTTAAAGTGTTAAATTTGAGCACAGAATTTGGTGTGGTGTTTCGTTACCTTGCATTGCCATATTTTTTAAATAGGGAAATTAGTTTGGCTGTACTGTTCAGTAACTTGCAAAATAGTCTTAAAAACCAACATGAAAAAGTATTGGTATAAGATTGTAAATCATGAAGGTCTAACCATTAGAAATTCTTGAGTGGTCAAAAAAAGGGTACATTTTGCACCACATCAGTTTAATTAATGTTATCAACCAAAGAAATGCTGCGACGATGTATGAGACTCAATGTGGTTGATTACCTGAAGAAACTGTGTACTTCTGAGGAGCCTTGAAGTGAACCCACACCATGAAGCCCTGGGGATTCTGGAAAAAATTAAGTAAAAGTTAACATGAGACTGATGAGGCCATTAATTTAGGTAAATACTGTACCACCATTACCTTAGCAAGCTTTAGAGAAAACATGAAACAAAAACATGTATCATTAGATGATAATATAAGTCAGTGACTGAGATGCAGAATAAGGTTGTAATAATTTTGTCAATTCTAACCTCTCCGTAGTTGGCATGCATCACGTGATTCATCACTGCGGGAGAGGACACTGGGGCCATGTGTCCAGCCTGCTGTGTTGCCTCAGATGTCATGGTAACAGGGTGCTTGGAAAAAGTGAAGCATCTCCATGCTGAAACGTTCTGGAGAAATGAGAACCACCAGTTACAATTTAATATTCTCACTGCTGTGTTGTTGCTGCTTTGCAAAAGCAAATAAGGAGAAGTTTGTTCCTAGAACACCATCAAAGTTAAAATAAGTGTTTGGAAAACTTTTTATTATTATTATTTTTTTTTATTCTTCATGTGTCTTGCTGCTGGCCAGAGTTCCCTTAGACCTGCAGCCAGTACCAGCAGCATATTTGAAAGCCCAGCCAAAACAATATGTTATAAGCAGTGTAATTTACATAAGTGTTAATAGCTTTTAAAATTGTCAAAACTGTTTAGCAGTTTATTAGCAAATGGTTTATTGCAGTTTGTCATATGAAGTTGAAGCTAACTGACAGCCACACACTGTCAATTTCTCTCTCACACACAGAGAAGCAGCTCTCCGCTCTGCGTACAGCCTGTGTGTGCACTAGGAGTAGGAATTCACTACTTGTTTAGTCCTCTGTGTCCTCCTTGGTTACATACAACGTCATCGGGTTGGGTGGTATGCGATCACGGGTCGCTTGTATCATGCAACAGTTTTGCTGTGTTTGAAATTGGTCTAAGAATATGTACACTGTAGAAATGTACTTTTGACTTACTGCACTGATAATCAGACGGATGGGCACTGTAGCATGAGTCCTGTTGATCAGGTTGAGAGGAAGGGATTTGGCACTGCCTCCTGGAAGGTCTCCAAAATCCAGACAGCCAGATTTGCTTACTTCAACCTGAGAATCAAAATTAATTTAAGATCCTGTCTTAAGTACTTTTTATACTTCATCCATTACCTGTAACTGCTTTTTCACTTTAAAACATCAAGTCGGTACATGAATATCAACCCTTAAGTATTTTGATTTCATAGTCAACGTCAGATGCTTTTGGCACATTTCAGGTCAAATTTGCCATGTTACAGAGCTAGACAAGACTTTGCGGACAGCTCGCACAGTCTCATGTCAAGTTCATTTTTATACATCACACTGTGCGTGAGAACCAGCTTACACAGGCTTTTTTGTGCATACGCAATGTTCATAAATGAGGCCTGTTTATTTTGGGTTAAGAGTGCGGCCTTTGCACTGTAAGCACTCACCTCTAGTGCAGGATTCTCTGCTATGGCAACCAGCACCACCTTTTTAGCAAAGATGTTGGCCCCTGCAGCAACTTTTGCCTCTGTGGATGCAGGCCAGGAGCAAACACTGAAGATACAGTGGAAGACACCAGCCTGTGGAGGGATGAACAACACCTTCTGCTCCTCAGTACTCTTGGGGGCAATGATCGTCTTGTTCTTCACTATAAGCCACTGGTACAGCATGCTATCCACCTGTAGGGATTGGCATCAAAGACAGAATAAAGTGATAATTACTGAGTATTGTCAGCTGATTTAGACAGATTTAATAATAATTAGTAATAATTAAGTAAAATATTTAGTTTTCTAAAATAATTAGTTTTCTCAAAGTTTTAAGGCAACTAATTATACTCTTAGCATTTCCATTTTGCATAGAATTAATCACCATTCTGTTCTGTTTACCTTTTCTCCATCAATGGCCAGGTTAGTGACAGTGATTGACACTTGCTGCCATCTCTCAGAGGGGTTGAAGAGGCTGAGGGAGGTTTGTGAAGCAATGCCTACACAGCAGTTGTGAGGGAACCGCAGTTCTTCTGGCACCACCACTTGGTCTAAAGAAGACAGTGAAAAGGGTATACAGTAGCTGACACTAGAAAATGTTGCCCCTCCAAGCAGAATAAATGGTAAGACAATATGATGCAGACTTACAACACTATAATGTATTGCAGCAATGACAACTTTCTGACATGCACAGGAAAATGACAATGTCCTTGTATTTACAAACTGCAGCCAACATATATGATTAGATAAGGTACGACAAAGAAT
This sequence comes from Percina caprodes, assembly GCA_013375575.1. Taxonomy (NCBI): domain Eukaryota; kingdom Metazoa; phylum Chordata; class Actinopteri; order Perciformes; family Percidae; genus Percina; species Percina caprodes. The sequence goes on from JABXJD010000181.1 coordinate 99,220, forward strand.
ATTAATAAGACAACAGTCAAATCCTAATGTGAAGAGCATCCACATATATTAAAATAGGCAAAGGGAGTTGACTTTCATATAAACACCAAGACCACTGCTACCTCTCTGTTCCTCAAGACAGCCTGCAATCAGGGTCTCATGATATTGACCGTAGGGTTTTCCCATCATTCCCATGTCATGCTGATCCCGATGGGGTCTAGGGAGGGGATGAGACCCAGGAGACTGAGAAATTCCCAGAGGACCTGATGTGGGATGTCTTACTATGAAATTACTGTTGGGTATGCCTGAACAAAACAAAACAAAAATGTATAAGGTGGCTAAATAAATTAACCAAGTATATTACATTATAACCTCCACCAAAGAGGTCATGTGTTCTGTGTTTGTCTGTCAGCAGGATTACAGAAAAAACTACAGGGCTGAATTTAATGAAACTTGGTTAAGGGTGTACGGGCCAAGGAAAAAAACCATTGCATTTTGGAGCAGATCCCAATTATGGGGCAGATACTCAGCAAATTTTCACTGTCATTAACAATGCAACATAGTGTATTCATGTAGCGCCAGCATAATCAGAAAAGGAGTTCCCAGTTACATTTCATGGCTTACCTGATATATTTCCTCCTATTTGTCACGCAAAGCTAGCAACGTGTTGTTTACTTGTTCTGAGCAATTAAACATCTTTTTTGTCGCATCCATGTTATTCCCACATTATGACTTAAAGCTCATGAACATTGGGACCATCCAAGGAGCATGTGAATTTACAATTTGTCTTGGCTGAGGTTTGCGCTTTCCGAGTTCCCTTCTACTTATCAATGTTTTTCTAGGTATTTTACAGTTTTGTAATACATAACTCAGCACCTTTCTTTATAAAAGCAGAAAGAAAAAACATGCCTGTAGACGACACACTGTAGAGACCATTTCCTGTTGCTCGCACATGATAAGAACCAGTTTGTGTTGGAACTTCAGGTCCTAAATACGGTTGAGCCAGCTGAGGGTTGAAAACAGAGCGTTCGGCCAGGAGGGACTGCATATCTCCTTGGTGGGGAAAGTCAATCAAGCCAGCACATTGGGGCTTAAAGCCGGGGATGGGCACATAGTGAAGTCTCTCTGATGAGTAGGATGGAGGCATGCAAAGGCCACTAGCATACACAGATGTTGGCACTGAACTAGGAGCTCCCCACTTCTGGGAGCTTTGAGAAGTTGCAGTGTTGCTAGTTTGCTGAATGTTCAGATTACTGCAATAGCCTGAGTCGACTTTGGTGAGCTGCCTTACATTGGACTCAGAAAGGTGCTTGTGGTTCCTGCACCCTGCTGAAAAATCCCCAGTTCTGTCCCTGGGGTAGTGGTAGTTACATTCACTCTGGCTGCGAGAACAGCTCAGACTAGAAGCACTACGTGAGGGCTCTGGGCTTTTACACTGCTGTGCTGGTAGTGGGTCCAGACTTTTAGAATGCGCTGGTTTGACCTGGTCCAGGTTTTTGGGCAGACCAAGAATATTAAGGTCAGCATCTGGTTCCACAGGTGGAGTTGGACTGATTCTGATGATGGTGGTGCTCAGTGCCATGGAACAGTTATTCTATGGAAAGCAACAAGACAACAACCCAAGACAATTAGTACCACACATAATAAGGACCTGACTATTTCACAGAGCGCAGCCCTTCATGTCTCATGAAAGAATGGAACATTCAGTGCTATTGCTAACAAGGTAAAGTATGCTTCACTTTGTCCTACTGTACCTTTTGCCTCTCAGGTGAAGGCATAACAGTGCTATCATTCATTGAGATGTACGTGAGCCTGCTGAGACTAGGGCTGAAGCAGATAGACTCAGGAGAGAGGTCAAGACCTGGATGTTTGTCTGCCAGACCACCACAGGATGATGCAGGTGATACCATACTGAGAAGAAAAGACAAAAAGGGAGCAAAGTAATGAATAAAAAGTGACTTAAATACAAATCAGCAAGCATTAGGCCCTATTAGGTACCAGAATTAGGACCCATGTTAACATGGTCCTACACTTTTTAGCTACAGACAGTAAACATAGGCAGGTGTATTTATTGTTGACCTTATCCGTCCCACTCCAACTGAATGCAATTCAAGGTGACTCCGGTCATATCTCTTAACTGTTTTGTGTTTGCTGCTAGCAGGTGCTGTGGAGACTTCACCGCCGCTGCTGCTCTTTAGTTTCAAGAGGGCTGCTCAAAATATTCTCCACCTCATCCACACTTTTCATCCTAATAGTTCCTGTTTGGAGCCACAACACAAGGTTTTTGACTGCCATCAGAGCTCGTAACTAAGCACGGACGTATGCACGCTCCGTGACTATGTAGCATGCTGAGAGAGAGATAGAGAGATGATAGAGAGATGATAGAGAGATGATGGATGATGGATAGATGATGGATAGATAGATGGATAGATGATGGATGATAGATAGATGATGGATGATAGATATATGATAGATAGATGATGATAGATGAATAGATGATAGATAGATGATAGATAGATGGATGATAGATAGATAGATGGATGATAGATAGATGGATGATAGATAGATGATAGATGGATGATAGATGATAGATGGATGATAGATGGATAAATAGATGATAGATAGATGATAGATAGATAGATGATTGATGATAGATGATAGATAGATGATGATAGATAGATGATAGATGGATGATAGATGGATGATAGATAGATGATAGATAGATGATAGATGGATGATAGATGGATGGATGATAGATAGATGGATGATAGATAGATGGATGATGGATAGATGGATGATAGATGATGGATGATAGATAGATGGATGATAGATGATGGATGATAGATGATAGATAGACGGATGATAGATCGATGATAGATAGATGATGATAGATGGATGATAGATGGATGATAGATGATGATAGATGATGATAGATAGATGGATGATTGATAGATGATGGATGATAGATAGACGGATGATAGATGGATGGATGATAGATGGATGATAGATAGATGGATGATAGATAGATGATAGATGGATGATAGATGGATGGATGATAGATGGATGATAGATGGATGGATGTAGAGAGAGACAGATATAGAGAGAGAGACAGATATAGAGAGAGAGAGATAGATATATACAGATATCCACTACCGTTCAAAAGTTTGGGGTCACCCAAACAATTTTGTGTTTTCCTGAAAAGTCACACTTATTCACCACCATACGTTGTGAAATGAATAGAAAATAGAGTCAAGACATTGACAAGGTTAGAAATAATGATTTGTATTTGAAATAAGATTTTT